>JACGTJ010004725.1:0-10458 GCA_014858695.1 Chrysomya rufifacies | reverse complement strand
AACTTTCAATTCGTTTGGTGAAGTAGTTTTGGCGTGAGCGTGTTTTAATCAGACGGACATCGTTAAATCGACTCAGAATTCGATGAGGATCAAGAATATATACAATGTAGGGTCTTAGATGAGTCTTTCTTGGTGTTACAAACGGAATGACGAACTTAATATACCCTCTATCACCACCTTTGGTGGTGGAGGGTATAAAAAATTTAATTTTTTTCATGTGTGAAAATTCTTGTGTAATTACACAATAACAGCTCTAAACTTTTCTAATTAATAAACATGCAAATAATTTTCTTAAGTTATCTTTTTGTAATGTCTAGACTCTTCAATATAAATTCTATTTAACAAGCAGAGATCCGCTTTAACAAGAAAATAACTTTAAACCACATGCTACAATCAGTTGTGCGTAAATCCCTAAAATTAGCAATTTTGGTTTTATTGCACTTACAAAATTTTTGACAACAAGAGACACACGCTTTGAAAGGATCCCAAAAGATAATAAATTTCAAGAAATCTTAAATCTTTGTCAAAATATCTTGCGGTAAAACTTTACAACGTTTAAAACAAATTCATAAATAATCGTAAAAGTATTAAAAACTTTCCTTAATACTCACACATACACGTTAAAATCATGTTATAATAAATGCTTTCATTCATAAATACTTTAAATTTTTAAATATTTTACATAATGGAAAAAAGACAAACATATACACATACATATTTCGAAAAATATACCACTACCTACTATAAACTAGACTTACGAACTTGTAAAAATGTTTGTAATGTCCTTAGAAATTATATTCTTTAGGTTATAATTTGTTGTTATTAATTTTGAAACAATTCGATGCAAATGAAATGAAAATTTTAACAACATCTCTAAAAAAAAGATATATTTAATTCGTATACATAATGAAGAAGGATATACTAAATACAATATGCCAACCTTTTTGTATCTAAATTCAAATGTAAAAACATAAATTCATTTAATTGCTCCTATAAATTAATTAAGGGCTAAAGTATTAGTAATAATATATAGTTTTTATAGCAAATTCATAAAATCTCCCAAATATAAAGAAGAAGAATGGAGCCCTCAATTGAACTGCTCAAGCTTCTAACTACTTCTATAATCAAGAATTTCCCGTGGCTTTTCTGAAATCCGATGTATAGCCAGGCAGCGCTGTTATGTATCCTCCCGCTTGAAGAAAATAGTCGAATCGATGGCGAAGAAACTTCTTTTGATAAATCTCAAGAATTATCAACGGAACGTTATTTAGTTACTCTAGATACTGATAACTGCATCTGTCAAGACATTGTAGTCTGCATCCTTGCAAGGCATAAAAGATGCTTAAAAGATTCTCTTTCATCTAAATAGCTCCTACATAACTCATTTCACTGATTACCCATACTTTCAAAATATAAATACCTATCGAAAAAACAAGGTTCAAGTTCTCTAGCGTGTCCTAAAAGACCATAGCATCCTTAATATTTTTGAGGTGTTGTTTGTAGTTTTCATAAAGTGTCTTATTATCAATTTTGTTGACCATATTAACTTAAGGAGTCAGAACATCGTTGCAAACCACAACTTCGTTCAAGGAAGATCTGCGTATTACACCTCCATCGGGTTTTTCTTTATCACTTTTACCCGGATTATACGGAACCATTTCCAACTCCACTTATTGGGTAGCATAATAACATTTTGACTTGTCCACTTTAAAATACAACACCTTTAGTGAAATGTATTTAATACCCAAAATAATTCTAATAGCAATAAAAAAATTGAGCAATTAAGCGAATAATGAAAAATAGATATTTGTGTTTTCAATCATGCACTTAATTAATTTAATAATTTCAAATATTTTTCGATTTTGTATTTAGCATTTAAGTATTTAAGAATAATTTCCTATATTTTAAAGCATTTTACTAAATTAATTGCTAAATTTTAGTAAATTAATACATTTCAGCCTGTTGAAGCCCAAGCAAGATGATTGTGATTATTACCAACAAAGTTGACAGTATATTTTCAGCCAAAAAAATCCCATCTAGTTCAGTTTTAGTTTAGTTTTAGTTCAGTTCTAGTTTAGATCTAATTCATAAACTTTATATTTATGTGTATATAAAAAACAATAATCCCCAACGTAAGATTTAAATTCTCATATCTGGCAGCCTTTAAAAGAAGGGGCTTTTGAAAAATTGCCAAAAGGAGATCCAACTATAAATGTTATTGTGTGTATTTGTTAGTTTTTAATAATAAGGACTATGAATATGATATTAGTTTGTTTTTGCTTGTATATTATATACTCACATTTAAAGTTATTATAACTCAATTATTAATATACAATACTTATGTATATTAAGAGATTTGGTATATTATTTTACAGTAGCAAAATAATATACCAAATGGAAATTTTCATATGAGATATAAAATAATATTATAAAAATTATTCTTTTATTTTTTAAAAGTTATCATTATTTTTAGTTAGCGGTTCAAAAGTTTTGTACAATTTTACTGTTTTAATTGACCGTATAGTATTTATAATTTCCTTTATTTTTGTACTTTTTAACAAAATCTATATCTTAAGATTATTAACAAGTTTTAAAGAACAAAAAGTATGAGGTTTTTTAATAACCATTGTTCTAACATCGTAATCGTTGTCATTGCCACATTATCATCTGCGTTTAGTACAAAATAATTGAGAAACAGCAGTTTTTTTAGATAACTGGCTAAAGAAAAGCATAACAACAAAAACAGTTTTTACTAATATAAACCATAATGATAGGACAAACAGACAGACGTTCAGATTGAATAAAATACAGAGAGTTTTTAAAAATTACCACCCATAGGTCTCTCAAATTTACACTTCATTTTCGGTTCTCTATTAAACAAGAGAGTTATGTTTTTAGTTTTTTGTTGTAAGAGTAAATCAAGTCATTACATTTTGTATACCTCTCAACGACAAATTGTTGTTGGTCATTGGTTGTTTTTGTTTTACATGCACAACAGCAGAAATACACACACACACAGACACAATGAGTATGCAATTAGGTACAAAGAATTGATGGTAATTTCCCGTTAAAGAGCACGCCTTTAACTTCTTGTTTAGCCTCTCACTTCGTTTCTGTCGGGTATAAAAGCATCCTGGGGTAGTTGAGAAAGTCACACTTGAGCTGTAGCTTCACAACAAGCAACATCATTTCAGCTAATTTAGCAATAATAACTATAAAAAATTACTAATTTTTAGAAAAAATTTAATATATATTTTAACGGAACTTTTACTTTGAAATATATATAAAGAGAGAGAGAAAAAAATAAAGTGAAAAGTGCTTAATAAAAATCATAAAAAAATATTTAAATTTTATTAAAATACTCATAAAACTTCGCTAACAATATGCAAGGATACAGATCATACACCATGGA
This sequence comes from Chrysomya rufifacies, assembly GCA_014858695.1. Taxonomy (NCBI): domain Eukaryota; kingdom Metazoa; phylum Arthropoda; class Insecta; order Diptera; family Calliphoridae; genus Chrysomya; species Chrysomya rufifacies. Next base: position 7,046 of record JACGTJ010004725.1, on the reverse strand, counting down.
AAATCATCACAATTTGCATCATGATTCTAACGATCAAAAACCTTTAGTAGTGGATTTAATGACTGGCCAATATGGCAAACCTCAAACTCCACCACCTTCACCTACTGGTAAGTTTTCTTAAAGACGTTAAAAACAAACTTTTTGTTAATCTTTGAAAAAAAAAATAACTTTTTCATAGAAAACTTAAAAATAAAACAAATTTATTAATTTCCTGTTTTTTTCTCTGTTCCTTTTTAGAATGTTTATCCAGTCCTGATACTTCTTTAAATGGTAGTCGCAATAATTCTTGTGAAATTCCGGCTGATCCTTCAGTACGTCGTTATCGCACTGCTTTTACACGCGATCAATTGGCCCGTTTGGAAAAGGAATTCTACAAAGAAAACTATGTTTCCCGTCCACGTCGTTGCGAATTGGCTGCCCAATTGGGTTTGCCCGAATCTACTATTAAAGTTTGGTTCCAAAACCGTCGCATGAAGGATAAGCGCCAACGTATTGCCGTTGCCTGGCCTTATGCTGCTGTTTACTCAGATCCCGCTTTCGCTGCTTCTATTTTACAAGCTGCTGCCAATAGTGTGGGTATGCCTTATCCTCCTTATCCCGCCGCTGCTGCTAATCCCATGTTAGCCACCGCCATGCCCTCTATGCCAGTACATAGCCACAATCCCTACGGTCAATACCGTTACAATCCCTATCATATTCCCCAACGTCCTCAACCAGCAGCTCATCCTTTGGCACATGCTATGCCTCCACATATGTCAGCTAATCCTATGGCTGCTGCTGCCGCCGCCGCTGCTTATCCCTCAATGTTGGGTGCCATGCCAACATCCGCTTATGCCAATAAGACTCAAACTCCTCCTTTGGATTTACAATCATCCTCGTCACCACACTCCTCCACTTTGTCATTGAGTCCCGCTGGTTCGGATCACACTAAAGTTTTCGATCGCAGTCTTAGTCCTTTGAGAAATAATGGTGTACAGCAGCCCATTACCTTACCTTTATTGCAACCGGGACATCATGAAGCCACTAACTCTAATTTACATTTTAATGCCGCCACATCCTCCGTTAACTCAGGTTTATTAATGCCTTCTGCCAATACCATTAAACGTCCTGCCTCCTCTATGTCTCCACCACCACAAACTGGTTTGCCAGCTGAACCCAAACCTAAACTCTTCAAGCCCTACAAGACTGAAGCTTAAATAAAATTCAGATATGAAGAGATTTATTTTTTTGTATGTAACTAAAAGCAACTGCTAGCAGTGGCTGTAAAACCAAATGTTAATTGTGATTGTGGTGCTAAAACAAAATCAAAAAAACAAAACAAAACAAATTTAATTGTACAAATTAATTAATTAATCGATTTTTTTATATTTATAATTGTTAATATTTATATTATATTTGTAAATAGTTTAGTTTTAGTTTATATAGAAAAAACAACAACAACAAAAAAACGACAATTTATAAATTTAGTTTTTAAGTTTAACGAAAAATCAAAATTTTAAATTTAATTAAATAAAAAAATTTTAAAATTTATTAAAAAAAAAACTCGACAAACTTTTATTTCATCAACCTATTACAGGAAATATTTAATTTAATATTGAAATATCATTTTCAAACAAATTAAATTTAAAACTCTTTTGTTTTATTTTTTATAAAAATTTCTTATTTTATAACTTTTAATGGGAAATTTGAAAAAAGAAACTTTTTTTGCTACCTGAGCCTGCTGCAATTTCTGCAAATAAAAACCAATTAAAATCTCCCATCATAAAACAATAAATACATACTAACGCTAATCTCTCTCTCTCTTTCTAAAACAGTTAACTAAACTAAGATTTACAGCAAGTTAAGCTGCTCTTTAAAATAGCAAAAGCAAGTGTTAGATTTTTGACATATTTACATGAATTTATATTTAAATTTTCTCCAATTTCATTTATTTGAAAATAAAAACAAAATATTTAAAACCTGTTGGCAGCTGTTTAAAAAAATCTAAACTATAAAAATCAATGTCATATTTGTAATTTGCTATAAATTTCATTTAACTTAATGGCCGTCGGCTCGGCACGTGTTTACTTTATTGTAAAAAGACATTGTTTTTTTGGTAAAATTTAATGTCAAACTGTGACCAATTAATTTGATAAATATTTTTGTAAAAATATTGACAAAATTATAAATCATTTACAATAATCTATTAATCGACCTTCATGGAAATATTGTCAAAAGAAAGGATATTGTTGAACAACGGGATCATCGTTGTTCGTACACATTCTCTTCTCTATTTCTTTATGCTTAATACGAAAAATCTGACTTGAACAGTGTTAGCAATATGAAGGGAATGTAGAAAAACGCTTGAATTGTAACCGTATAATATTCAAATTTCTAGCAATTAAATTTTAGTTTTTTAGTCTTTAACAAGTTAGAAAAGTTTGGAATTTGTGCAATTTGTTAAAAGAAATTGTTAGTTGCAAATAAAACACTTAGATTTGTTTGAAATCATATTATAAATAAAAGAATTTTTACATGTATTAGTATCTCCAATAGCCAGTAAGAGACTTAAACTTCACTTAAACCTTCTTTTAAAGATATCAATGATTATCTAATGGATTTTTATAGATTCGACGGTAGTTTCAAACGTTTTCCTGCTTTCAATTATTTCAACTTCAATATTACTCTTCTACATTAAATGGCTAGATACAATCGATAATAAAAATGGGCGTGGATCTTCTACCTTTCATATACTCCAATTTCAAAATAAATAATCGAGCACTTGTTTTTATTAAAGATCTATTTGTTTTTTATTAAAATATAATAGGATTACAATCAAGTGGACTCAATTATAACGAGTGACCTTTAGCCTAATCTTAACAGTAATAGTTTTGGAAACAGACAACATCTTTTGTAACTTCGCTACTAGAGTTTGGAAAGCTGTTTTCCTATAGAAAAATTTTCTCTACAAAAGTATTTTTGTTTTATATGAATGTTCTATACAAAGAAGATTTTTTGAAAAATTTTCTATCTATTTTTGAAAAATTATCTATATAAAGAATATTTAAAAGAAATTTTTCTATGTAAAGAATATTTTTGAAAATTTTTTTTGTATAAAGAATATTTTTGAAAAAAAATCCTTATAAAGAAAGTGTTTTTTTTTCTATAGAAAAATTTTCAAGAATTTTCTCTACAAAAGTATTTTTGTTTTATATGAAGAAAGTTTTTGCTAAAATTCTATATAAAGAATATTTTTGAAAAAAATTCTATATAAAGAAAATTTTCTATTTAAAGAATATTTTTTGTATAAAAAATATTTTTCGAAATAAGTTTTGAGTATTCTGTATAAAGAATATTGAAAAAATAAAATCTTGTAAAGAAAAATTTTGTATATAAAGAACTATTTGGAAATTGTTTAAAAGAAAATTCCTCACAAAGAACAGTTTTGGAAATATTCTGTATAGAAAAGTTTATGAAAACGATATTAAGAAAATTTCTGATAAAATTTTCTATAAAAAGAAACTTTTTATGTATGAATGTATGTATGTATGTATGTATGTATGTATGCATTAATTTATTTATTCAATTTTCTTTATAAACCAGAAATTTTGCAAACTCTACTTTAAAAAAACACTTTGTTGTCATTACTGTTTCTCTTAGCTACGTGTAGCTCTATACAAAGTGACCTTTGCTTTTACTTGAGCTCAGCTCATAACTCATAGCTTGTGTGTTTACATTTCTTGTCTCAATTGATTTTAAAACACAAAATCCCCTCCTGTTGTTCAAATATAACAAAATAGCAAAAATAGTTTGATGCCAAATCAAGGTTAATGTCTTTAAACAATTATGAAATCAAAATGATTTTGCGACAAAATCCTTTTTGTGTTCTAACTCTGCTTTAAAGTGACACGCGTCGATCACTTAATAGAATAAATGACATTAAATAGAAAGTGTGCCTCAACTCCACATGTTTTTCTTTTTTTTGGCTTTTCTCTAAATACTCCCCAGGTATTGGCCTTCAAGTGATTAGTAATTAAATTTTTGTTTAAAAAATAATAAATATTGAAAGATAATGACAAAAGGAGATGAGATCTTTTTCATATTTGTCAAATGTTTGTATTAATTTTAAAATTAATGTTTCACTCATATTGTTTTTTGTTGGCGATTGCGAATGCCACCAAAGGTGTTCACATCTGTTGTCATTGACGGATAAATGTTAATAGATAAATTAACATTTCTATTGTTATTATGACCTTATAAATATTATCACTTTGTTATTTTTTTTAGCAAATATTTCTTTTTTTACAAGTTTCAATAAAAAAGGGGTGTTCTGTTGGTTGTTAAACAAAAACATTTAAATTCTCATTTAATTAGCAAACACAAAGGATGTAGAGAGCGTAACATGTGTCTAGCAATTTGTGTAATAAATATATTGGTTTATCTTGTCGTTCGATTACAGCGTTAGGCAATTATTTTTGAAACCCTTTTTTATGGAATTCATGGGAAGTTTTGTTAGTTGTAAAGCGAAACAAAGGGTTGATTATTTTAAGTGTTATTAGCTTAACGTTTCCTGAAGTTACATTCTAATGATAACAGTCTTTCTTTCAAAGATTTCCCTTTCTATTTAGAAAGGGAAATCGTTGAAAAATGTTCTGTATAAAAAATATTTGAACAGCATTCTATAAGTGAAAATATTTGAATATTTTTCGCAAAAAAAATTTAAAAAATTGTGAAATAAAATCATTGAAAAATTTTGTATAATGGAAAATTCTTGAAATTTTGTTTATAATTGAAAATTATTGAAAAATTTCTTATAATAGAAAATTTTTTTAAAATTTTTTTATAATAGAAAATTTTTGACAAATTTTCTATAACAGAAAATTTTTTAAAATTTTTTTATAATAGAAAATTTTTGACAAATTTTCTATAACAGAAAATTTTTTGACAAATTTTCTATAACAGAAAATTTTTCAAAAATTTTCTATAACAAAAAATTTTTCAAAAATTTTCTATAACAAAAAATTTTTCAAAAATTTTCTATAACAAAAAATTTTTTATGGCAGAAAATTTTTTGAAAAATTTGCTAGAACAGAAAATTTTTGAAAAATGTTCTATAACAGAAAATTTTTTAAAATTTTCTATAATAGAAAATTTTTGAAAAATTTTCTATAACAGAAAAATTTTCTATAACAGAAAATTTTTAAAAATTCTTTATAACAGAAAATTTTTGACAAATTTTTTATAACAAAACATTTTTGGAAAAATTATCTATAACAGAAAATTTTTACAAATTTTCTATAACAAAACATTTTTGGAAAAATTATCTATAACAGAAATTTTTTGGAAAAATTTTCTTTAACAGAAAATTTTTGGAAAAATTTTCTTAAAACAGAAAATTTTTGTAAAAAGTTTCTTTAAATAGAAAATTTATGAAAAATTTTCTTTAAACAGAAAATTTCGAAAATTTTCTTTAAACAGAAATATTTTGAAAATTTTCTTTAAACAGAAAATTTTTGAAAATTTTTCTATAAACAGAAAATTTTTGAAAATTTTTCTTTAAACAGAAAATTTTTCTTTAAACAGAAAATTTTTCTTTAAACAGAAAATTTTTTTGAAAAATTTTCTTTAAACAGAAAATTTTTGGAAAAATGTTCTTTGAACAGAAAATTTTTGGGTAAGAATTTCTATAAATAGAAATTTTTTGGAAAATTTTCCTCTAAACAGAAAATTGTGGATAATCAGACAGAAATTTTTATTGAAATTTTCTATAAAAAAAAAAACATTATGGGAAAAAAAGATTTCGCTAAACACAAAACTTTTTAAAAAACATGTGCCATAAACAGAAAATTTTTGGAAAAATTTTCTATAAACTTTAAAATGAAAACTTTAAATTATCTGCTGAATTTTGTTTAAAATTTATTTAACATATTTTTAATGCATTCACTTTTTTTCAAAAAACATAAAGATAAAACTCTTTCAAAAACTTGTAACAATTTCTTTTATTTTACCTTAAATAAAAGATGAAAGAAAAAGTTTTAATTTTTTTCTACATTTAAGTTAACAAACCATACATACATACATACATTCGTACATATCAAAGAAAACTGAAAGTAATTTTCTTATTTTATAAAGGTATAACACTTACACTTCAACGAAACTTTGAGAATATTTAAAATTTGTGCCTAAAATGCTGCAACAAATAGACACACTTACGAAGAGATAGACAAATGAAAGTACGAATGGACGGACGGATGAAAGGATAGAAAGATGAAGAGAAGAACAGGTGGTGGTATAAACAGAAAAAATAAACCTCTTTCACACGTTGAACACGTTGTGTAGTTTGCGTTTTGGGTAAAAAAGAAAAGTAAAACGTAAATTTTCATAAAATGCTAATAAAGCCATTTGTAACCACATTGTAAAATCAGCATTAATGTTTCATTTTATTCTTGTTGTAGAGTACTTAGTTGTAGTACAACTAAATATTCTCTCTTATATATATTTTTTTTTCTTATTTACCCAAAACCTAGTAAAAAGAGTTTGTTTCTTTTTTGCCTATTTTCACTTTATTCTTGTGATTTTTTTTCTTATTTTAAGTGCCAACTATAAAACAGTGACCTTGTATTACATTTGTTTAAGTTTCCGCTACAAGTGTGTCAAAAAATATACAAACAATTTTTTTTTTTTTTTTGAAAAAAATAAAAATTAAAGCAAAAACAAAAAAGGTTACAAAAACTCAAACATAAAATCTTTTGGTAGCAAAGTAACATTCATATATTTCTATAAAGAGCAAAGGTAATATAAAATAATAAAAAAAAAACATTTTTGGGCTTAAACAAAATTTTCCTTTTATCTTTTGACATTAAATTGAATATCTAAAGACAAATACAAATATTGGTTTCAAAAAATGAAATAAGGATTTCAATACTTTTTTGTTTTAAGTTTAAGGAAAAATTTTCTTCTTCTAGAAAAATGTTCCATAAATTTTCCAAAAATTTTCTGTTTATAGAAAATTTTTCCAAAAATTTTCTATTTATAGAAAATTTTTCCAAAAATTTTCTATTTATAGA
>JACGTJ010004719.1:247-13488 GCA_014858695.1 Chrysomya rufifacies | reverse complement strand
AAATTATTTAACAATTTTAACAAAGTCCGTCTGTCCGTCTTTCTCTAAAATAAGGCAATTTTATAGTTTTATTTGTATAATTTAAAGCTGCTTTAATTAACTTAAAAGGGATCATTTCAAACAAGGGTTTGATATTTTATTTATATAGCGGGAAAGCTTAAGAAATAAGCTTTCATTTAGTCTATATTATGTTTTTTTATTAAATTTAATTTACTAACTAAAGGAAGGACTATCCGTTCGTCTTTTCTTGTTAAACGAAAAATCTAAAATTTAAAAATTTTATTATTAACTCAAAACACACAAAGCTTTAGAAAGCTTCGTGAAATTTAAAGGCAATTTATTTGTATAGGTATGAAAAGCTTTGCAAATAAGCTTTCATTTGAGATATATTTTATTAGCATAGAATTTAATTTAGGACTGTATTATATTAATGTCCGTACGTCTGTCCGTCTTTAATATAAAATTTTTAATTTATTGAACATCAATTCTAGCAGCAACCCACTTCAAATTTTTTTTTTCAAAATTATTTGAAATAAAAATTTAATTACTTTATGTTGGGTCATTGACATTTAATATCATTTATATAGTATTAATAATACAAAAATCTGCTTAAAAATAATGTCTGACATGTGTTGATAGATTAAGATAAAAAAAAAAAAAAAATAATAATCATAAAAAATTATATGATTTTCTGGCAGAGAGAATAAGCTTTAATAATTAAGAACAATACCATTAAAATAGCAAATATTTTATGACTCACATTTAGTTGTCTTTATTATTTATAAGTTTTTTTTTCTTGGTCTAAATTTTAATAAAATTTATTAAAACAAAAAAAATATACAATAAATTATTGGCAATATTATGCAATAACAAAACGCCCTAAATTTTTAAGTTTTATTTTTATATACATACATACATACATACATACATACATTCAAATTATAACCAGGTGCTTAAAAGTTTTAAGAAAATCATTTTTATACCCTTCACTTCATAGTGTTGGTGTATATAAGTTTCTCATTACGTTTGTAATTTCTACATTTTTCATCTGAGATCCCATAAAAGATCGCCCGTCCGTCCGTCCGTCTGTCCGTCCATCCGTTCTTTGGTTGCTATGTTGTTCATAAAGGCCCCCGATCATAAATTTATACAATATGTATATCAATTTATACCTTAAGGTCCTAAGAATTATGCTACTTAATTACAATAGAATCCATTCATAAATGGCTCAGATATCTTCAAAAAATCTCTTAGTTTTAATGATTTTAAAATGTTTCGAATATTTCTATATGTACTACGGACTTGAACCTTTCATAAATCGAGAGTATGATTTTTTTGTTAATTTTGATTTTTTGAATTTTACAAATCGCTTCATAAATTGTTGAGTTATGGTCGAAAAACTATTAAATTTTATTTTATTTTTTTGTTGTTGTTGTTTTGCTTATAAAAAAACACACACATACACACTACATTACCCTAAAACTTTGTTTAGGATTTGTGAAGTCGTTATAAAAGTTAGAGATTTCATTGTTTCACTGAGAATTTTTGTGATTTTTGAAGGATTTTTCGATGCAACATTTTACCGGATACCAGAACATCTGGTAGGGAAAACGATATAGGCTATTTTTAGGAGGATTTGCTTGTGTTAGCCAAGCTAGTGTTAAGTGTAGGGTATATAAGATTTGGCATAGCCGAATATAGTGTTCTTAATTGTTTTGTTTACTAATAACAACAAAAACAATTCAAGTGTAAGAGTGTGTAAAATTGGTTTTAAAAACTTTATTACATATGAAGTTTCAGATAACAAAACCAACACAAATCATTTATTTGTATGCTTTTTTTGTTTTTGGACAATTTTTGCATGACTCACTTAATAAAACGAAATACTTGTGTATAACGAACGCATTTTAAAATTTAATTTAATTCAGCTCTATACGCACAGAATTTTTTAGCTTGAAAAGTTGTAAACAAGTTTTTCTATAGAATTTTCAAGCCTTTGGCTTTTGAATTTTTTGCAAAATCTAGATTTATTTATTTTTTTCAGCATTTCAAATAAAAGCTAAGTTCAATAAACTTTAAGGCAGTTGACTTTGTTACAATTTTTAAAGCAAACAGTTTTTTGTTTTTGTTGTTTCAATGATTAAGACTTGAGACAACAAACACCAAAAAAAAAAAAAAAAAACTTGATTCACAAATGTTAATAAAAATCACCAAAATTATAACATAATATAACTTCTAATTACCAATAAATTATTATAAAATTAAAACAAATTTATTTTCTCATAAAACTTAACAAAAAAAATTAATAAAATTTTTAAACAAAAACATGTTTAAACATGTTTTGGTAATAATAAAATGATAAAAAATAAATAAGACAGACAGACGGACAGACACACCTCTTAAAATAAGTATCACAAAAGCTATAATAGTGAATTGAAGTTTTTCAAAAAGCTTAATTCTTAAGCTTTTCAAAAATACCACTTTTGTCTTTGTTAATTGATTTAAAGCTTCAAAATCGGTACTTTTAGGTGAGACATTTTGTCTTAAATGTATAAAATCTGCATAAGAGTAAATACTACAAAAGCTACAATATTCAATTTAAGTTTTTCTCAAAGCTTAATTTTAAAGCTTTTTAAAAATACCACTCAAGTCTCTGTAAACTTACTAAAAGCTACAAAATCGGTAATTTTTTAGGTGAGGTATTTTGTTTTAAATTTATAAAATTTAAAAATAATCTATAAGTAAGGACGGACGGACATTTGCTTAAGAGTAAATACCATAAAAACTACAATATTAAACTTAAGTTTTTCTCAAAGCTTAATTTTAAAGCTTTTCAAAAGTACCACTCAAGTCTCTGTAAACTTACTAAAAGCTACAATATCGTTATACTTAAGGTGAGATATTTTGTTTTAAATTATCAAATTAATAAAAATATATAAATAAGGACGGACATTTGCTTAAGAGTAAATACCATTAAAACTACAATATTAAACTTAAGTTTTTCTCAAAGCTTAATTTTAAAGCTTTTCATCAAAACAACCCAAGTCTTTGTAAACTTACTAAAAGCTCAAAAAACGGCATTTTGTTAATAAAGGTATATGGACAATTAACACTAAATGTTTACTATTAAAAATGTAAAATTGCGGACGGACGAACAGACCGATTAGTGTAAAGCTAACAGCAACTACAATAATAATCTTAGATGTTTCTAAAAGTAAAACTTTGAAGCTTTACAGCAATGTAAAGAGAGCTTTTAGACTAGACCACTACGACTTTTTTCTAAATTAATATAAAATATAAATAATTAAGCTTTAGTTTATAGAAATAAAAGTTAGATTGAACAAATTCTACCAGTTCTCCTAAAATAATACAATAAAATAAAAGCTAAACTTTTAAGCTTTTAGGCAATTTAAATCAACATCTTAAAAACTTACCTGAGGGCAGCATTTTGTGACTGTAAAAGAAGAAAAGAACAAATTAAAAAATTTTACATAAAAATATACAAAAAGAGGATGAACAGTTCTTCAATAACGTAAAGCTTTACGAAAATTATATGAAAATAAATTAAAAGCTTAATCTTTAAGCTTTCCAGCAATATAACTAGAACTTTATAAAGCTTAGAGTTAACAAAAGTTAGAAGTATTTGAATGTAATTAAAAAACAAGAAAACTACAAAACTGAACAAAAAATTTTATAGCAGCTTTTAGGCCAACAATATCTAAAGCTTTAAGCTTTTATTTTATACATAAACAGAAAATATGAAACAATTTTACAAAAAAAAAAAATTATTCGAATTCAAAATAAATTTCTTTAAATTAAGTTTAATCAAAAGTAAATTCATTAACAACTAGTTTCATTAGCTTTTGAGCTAAAATAAAGCTTTCAAAGCTTTTAATTTGAAATACAAAATTTAAAAAAAAAATGTTTATATAAAAAATAATTTAAAGAATTTTTATATAAATTTGTTATAATTAAAATGAATTTAAATTTCAAACCTACAAAAGACGGACTGACAGACAGACGCTATAAATCAATATTGCATTAATTAAGAAAATTTTACAAAAATGTTTTAATATATATCATTTTAATAGCTTTCTAACAATATATAAAACTTAATTTGAAAAAAGTTTTAAATATTTCTAAACAATTTTTCCAAAAAACAATTTTCCTTTCAAATCGTTTAATAATTACATTCAAAGACAGACGGAAGGACAGACCTTATAAAACAATATTGCTAAACATTTACAAAACTTTAAAAATATTTAAAAATTTCTGCCATACAAAAGCTTTTTAACGATATATAAGAGTTAACTTTAAAATAATGTTTAATATTTTTAAGGAATTTTATATTTAAATAACTTTTTTCACATAAATTCCTAAACATTTGCAAGTAAACACCAAACGGACGGACGGACAGACATTATAAAGTTAAGTAGTTAGTATCGAAAAAATTTAAATAAAATTTATAAAAATATTATATTTCAATAGCTTTCTAGCAATATATAAAACTTAATTTCAACATGAGATTTAATATTTTTAAAAAATTTTCTAGTTAAACAAGATTTTTGTAGAAAATTGAATAAAATATCAACATAAAAAGGGAAGGACAGACGGACGGACAAATTCTTGGGATTTAGGAAAGCAAAATTTTTGAAAATTTTTAATAAATATTAGTAAATACATAACTTCAATAGCATTTGAGAGAAATATAAATTTTTGCCTAAAAACATAATTTACTATTTTTAAATAATTTTACACTTAAACACTTTCCTTAAAAAACATACTTTTTCCATTATTTATTTATGAGAAAAACACATAAAACCTTTAAACTTTATGACCAAAGCTGAGTTCATTCAACTTTAATTTCATGTTATTTTCCCTTTTCTTTGTAACTTGTTTTATACTCTTCTCACTGCTACTGCTAGTGCTGGTAACGTTGTTAACCCCTTAATAATGTTATAATGACCAATCTATATTTCTATACTAAAATTGCTACTAAAATTTCATGTAAAATTACAATTTTTAAGGTTACATAGTCATGTAAATTTGCCTAAACAGAAACCCCCTCGTGCCATACTGCCCAAAAACGAAAAACCAACCCCTATTTAATAAAATTCTAGAAAAATTTCAACACCAACAAAAAGCTCTTAGTAACACCAATTTCATTATTTTTCTGTAAATGTAACTCAAACCCCCATCAAACAACCCCCATTAGTTAGGCAAACGAGTCGTTAGGAAAAACGACTTCTATACAAAATATAGCCAATAAACGTTAAAAAACGAAGGCTAAATATAATCGTGAATATAACGATGATATCTTCAAAAACGAATCGTTTGCACAAGATTTTTTGCACGAAATTTTGCAGCAGCATTAATGCTACTGCTGCTGCTGCTGCTACTGAGCTTTAGCATATAAACTAACTATTGCTGTTGCTGCATTTTGATAGTTAGAGAACTCTGACGGTCGGTCATTGAACGTTAAGTCGGTCAAAGCAAACAACAACCCCTGGCTGCAAAAAAACAAAAAAAGAAACATCAAGAAAAAAAAAAACTGAAACTGAAACTAAACTGAACTGAACTCTATCAATATGAAATTTAGCACACTGAACTTTAATGACATCAAAGGTATAAATGAACGAACAGCAACAACAACTTGTAATATTGAAACAACAACAACAACAACAACAACAACCATAAAGGGCTCTTTACAAGACACAAATTTTTGTTTTTGTCATAGGAAAAAGCAATTATTAGAACATTTTCAAAATGTATAACGAGAGAAAGAAGGCAGTTTATATTTAAGGCCATAATATGATTAGATTTTATACAAGGGTCTTGAAATTAAGGGAAATGAAAATTGAAAATATTAACAATTTATATAGGAAAAGTTTGAAGAGAAAAGCTAAAAGCTTGAAAATTTATAAGCTAATCAAATTTAAAAGAAAATTTAGCTTTTATTCAAACTTTCCAACAAAGATCTCTAGAAAAGTTTATAAAAAGCTTAGATAATCTTAAAACTGTTTAAGGAAGCTTTATAAAAGCTTATAAAAAGCTTTGATAATCTTAAAACTGTTTAGAGACATAACTTTAAAGATGATACTTATGACTTAATAGCAGTAAAAGGTATAAAACATTAAAGCTTTGAATATAATTTGGCTTAAAATAGCTTTTTCTTTTGAAAGTTGCATATAAAAACTTAAAAGAAAACTTAAAATTTTGGTAAGAGAAACCTTAAAATCTTCAACATGATTACTAAAAATGTCTTCTAGTTAACTAAGTTATAATAAATATTATATAGAAATTTATATTTTATTATAAAAAAACTTTAAAAATTCTATATAAAAGCTTACGAAAAGCTAATATTAAGCTTAAATGAAGTTGATAGTTTTGAATATCAAATTATTTTAAAGATTTATCATAAAGAACTTGACATTTCAATACAATTTAACTTGAATTTACATTTTCAGCAAAAAGTTTTAGTAAACTTTAAATAAAGCTTAGCAAAATGCTTGAATTTGGGAAAAACATAATACTAAGCTAAGTTTAGCTAAAATTTTAATGTCACAGATGGAAAACTGCACAATGTTTTTAATTCATTTCTGCTTAACATGAATCATTTTTACAAAAAACCCTTAATAAAGCTGCTGGGAAAGCTTTAGAAAAAGCTTTAATAAAATATTCCATTAAGCTAAATCTTAAAAATATAAATACTGAAATATAAAACCAAAATTTTCTATGAAAATTAGTTTAACTTTTAGCTTTTTTAAAGAGCTTTTATGAAATTACGAATTTTTTTCTAACTCTTAGCTTAAAAGCTCTTTAAAGCTTTAAAAAGCAAATGCAATAAAATTTTCTTCAAAATATGACTTACATAAGCAAGGTGTTATCAAATTTGATAAAATTTGATATTAAAACAAGTTATGTTGTTTGAAATATTCTGTAATTATGTAAAATTTGATAGAGCTACATTTCTTTACAATAGGACTTATGTGGCAATAAGCATTTTAAGCTAAAATTGTTTTTAAAATTGAACATTATTCCTTATCATTTTTATTTTGCTTGTTTATTCTAGATTTTTCTATACTCTTACGGTATAATAAGAATCTGAAACAAAAGGTTATTACAGTTTAAAGTCCTCAATTACTCTATATACATACATACGTACATACATACAGACAGACATATGTATATACATTCATGCAAACAGCAGCAATAACATATAAGAATTGGGTGGCTAGCAGGCGTTTAGTCATTCTGTTAGTTAGTTAGTTTAACAAACAGTCAAATAGTCATAAGGCACAGAGACATTTTTGATATAAACAAAGCCAGAAAATCGAGGGATTTTGAGGGGGGAGGGGAGACAGAGAGAGAGAGGGGGAGGTAATGTTGGTGTTGGTTAAGGCAAGCAATAGGGACAGATTAATAGAAAAACAAACAAACAATATTACAACACCAAATCCATAGGCAGCTGTTAAAAAGCCATCAATATTACAACATATATACAAACACTTGTGCGTTTGAGTGTGTGTGTGTATACGTGTAATATTTCCGTTTTACTTTACACTACACACTTCAATGATTAAACGCACTTTTTTTTGTTTTTGCTTGAAAGAAAATTATTTTTTATTTTTTGACAACTTTTTTTGGGGGAATATTTTTTTCTTTTTTGTTTAATAATAATGTTAATAACTTTTGACATTATTTTGTTGGTGTGTATATGTATGTGTAGCAAGCAAAATCAATAGCTAATATTAATTGATGTTCAAACATTTATTGCTCTTAACTGGGTTATATTCAGTAACTTTTGATATTTTTTTTGGTTAAAAACGAAAGAAAAAGGCCAATAACATTTGTAATATGAGTTTCATTGAAAATTGACCAACCCATTTTAAGTCAGGCCAATAAAAGCACAAAATTTATTATTAACAACATTTGAACATTTTTAATGAAACGTGTTAGCGTATTAGCAGCACACAACAACAACAGCAGCAGCAAATCAAGCAAAATTGTTGACATTTCAATTACAAGCTTCACTAAACACTCCCTAATAATATAACATTAATATCTATATATTAGCTATATTTAATTTAGAAATAACTTTATTTATAGCTAAAAACTTGATTATGACTTATAATGCTAAAATAATAAAAATCCCATAAAAAGGGTCACAATTAATTTAATAATTAAGTGTTAATTATATACCTTATTTACTCCTTTTCTTGTGTTTAATTGTTATATACAAAAATTTTGTTAATATCTCTTTTGTTTTCAAAGTTATAAGTCATAAAGCTAAAAGGCTCTAATAACCAAAAATTCGTATTTAAGTTTAAATTACTCATTTTTACAATTACCATTATTAGTTTAAGGGTTTTAGTGAGTAATTTGAAAAAAATTTTGTAAATATCTCTTTTGGTTTTAAAGTTATAAGTCATAAAGCGAAAAGGAGTAAAACTAAATTTTTTATATAAAAGAAATTTTCAATTTTTTTTCTTAAGGCAAATGATTGTAAAAGTCATTTTAAACTGTTAAGTGAAAGAAATTTTTTTATAACTCTCTTAGTTTTAAAGTTATTAACAATTTTGCATAAAAGAACAAAACTGAAAATTTGTACTAAGAAGAAATTTCAAATTTTTATTTCAACATATTATAAAAAGGACAATTTAAAACTTAAATGTAAAAGAAATTTCATGATATCTCTTATGGTTTTAAAGTTATAAAGTCGTAAAGTAAAAAGGAGGAAAATTATTTTTTTTTTATTTCAAAATTAATTTCCAAAATTTTTTTTCCAACATCTTACAAACATAATGTATTTCAAACTGGAAGAGGTAAGAAATTTCCAAATATCTCTCTTAGTTTTAAAGTTATTTACAATTTCGTTAAAAAGCCCTAAATCAAAATTTAATTTTTAAAACAAAATTAAAGAAAAAGTTCAAGTAATTTATTTTCTAAGATTTCAAATTTGTTTAAAATTAAAATATATAAAAAAAATTTAATTTCTCTTTTGGTTTACAAGTTAGTCCTTGAAATTTTTTTAAGGATAAGAAAATTTCAAGGAATTTCGTTTTTAAGGGAAAAATATTGAATTAAGTTCTGTGTTTAGTTAAGGAGTTATAAAGTTTTAAACAAATAATTATGATCATTTTCTTATAATAAGCATAAGTTTGATAGATTTTTGTTTATTTTTTGAGAGAAAAAATTTCATTATTAAGGATTTTAGGTTCAATGAACTTTTGCCATCAATAAGGATAATAAACTTTGTAATTATGTAGGTTTTATGTAGGCGAAGTGTTTATGGGTGGGAATGGGGGAGGATTTCTTGTAAAACTAAAGCTATTTGGTATATAAAACTTCCTGTATTAAGACAATTAAAGCACGAGAGAAAGAGAGAGAGAGAAAGAGAAAACCAATCTAGACAACTAACTCACCTAGTTTTATGTTTATAACAATAATTAAAGCAAAATTATAAGTATTAGAGTTATAAAACGAAAACACTATATCTTGGAGTTTGAGAAGGGTATTTTAAGCTTGTTTGCTAGGGGGGGAGGGGAAGTAGGATACCCTTTTATTTCAACTTACCTCTGTTCAAGTGTTTTGTGTCTCGCAAGCATTTTATTTTATTCTAGTATATAGAAGAAACAAGAGTTTGAGAAGGATATTTTAAGTATGTTTGCCAGATGTGGAGGGGGTGTGGGTGTAAGTAGGGTACCCTTTTATTTAAAGTTACCTCTATTCAAATGTTTAGTGTCTCGTACGCATTTTGTTTTATTCTAGAATATAAGAAAAGCAAACACTTTACCCTTACTTTTAGCTGCTGTTAGCTGGGTGCTCTTATTTTATAATACATTTTTTTTCTTCTATAAATCCTTCTTCTCTCTTTGCTGAGTATACAATTGACGTCATTGTATTGTATGTGCAGTTTTGTTGTTGTTGTTGTTGTTGGTGTTGCTGTTTTTGTATCAAGTCACAAGTAGACAATAACCTCGAGTTCATTTACCTTTTTCTGTGGTTTTAAATAAACTACTCATCATTAATGATGATAATGAAGACGATGATAATGATGATGATGATTATCATCATTATGCTTCGTTTCATTTTCATTATTATGTTTGTCATTTGTCTTAATGTTTAGTTGTTTGTTTAATGCATCTCCATGGCCATTTACTCTATGAGCTAAATATAGTTTTTTGCTCTTTATTTGCAAATTTACATTGAGATTCAATCAGTTAGCAAAATTTGAGTTAAAGAGAGAAAGTTTAACGAGAGAGAAGAAGAGGTTTTTGGATTAAATTAAAGTGCATGAGTATTTTAAGTTATATGTTCGAGTTTTTAATAATGGAGGGAAAATATTTGTAAGAATTTTCACTAGAAATCCACCAAAAAAAAAAATAAAAAGTTCTAACAGAAAAAAAGGTCTCTAAAGGAAAAGTGTAGCTGAAGAAAAAAAGCCTTCAAAAAGAAAGGATTTGCAAAGACGTATGATTAATATTTAAAAAATACAAACAAATTTTAAAGAATTTTCAAAATTTAGCAAAAAATTTGTTTCAACAGCAAAAAGAAAAAAATCCCCCAAATTTTTTTTTATGACTAATTTTATGTTTTTAAATATGAATCATAATTTATGTTATTTTACAACAATTTCTCAGAAATTTATAACAATCATCACAACAACAACAACTCAGAAATATGAATCAATTTATAAGTGATGTCTAAAAATCAAAATCAATAACAACCAAAAAAAAAAAAAATTACATAAAAAGAAAGAAGCTAAAAACAAATTTCAAATGCACAAATGATTATTAAATAATGAAGTTAAAACTATGATAATAATGTACAAAATGATGACGATGATGATGCTGTAATAGCAAACATCTAAAAAAAAAGAAATTTTTGCTCTCACTTTCTATAGAAACATGTTTATTTCATTTGAAAAACTCAAAAATAGGAAGCTAAGCTTTTTTTTTTACTCTAACACACAGAATCTCGGTCGCATCTGCTTTTAGTTTGTGTGAGCGTATGTATGTGTGTGTGTGTGTGTGTACGTGTGTATGCCTGAATGTATATCTATGTATTTTCATTTAAGCCATCTAAAGTTATTGAACTCATTATTATGTTTTAGTTGATCATTATTAAGTTTACAAGGCAAAACAAGCAAAACTAAAACATAACTTTAGCTGAGTTCATTCACTTTTGCTTAAGCAAAAACAGCAGCAGCAACAACAACAACAACAATAACACGAAAAAAAGAAGAACTCTTGAAAAACGCAAAGAAGAAAAATAAAAAATAAACAAAAAGCAAAAAAAAGGGGTCGTTGCTTGAAACCAAAACAAATATGGCGCTATAGTTTCTTGTAACTAAAGAAAATTTGCAAATCCAAAATCCTTGTAAGTTCGAAAAATTCGAAATTAATTTCAAAGACCTTAAATTTGAAAATTCTTTATGTTTTATTCGATAAATTAAAGTAAAATTTTAAAATATAACTTTTTCATTGAAGTTCGAAAAATTCGAAATTAATTTCGAAAATTCGAAATTAAAATTTTTTAATAAAATTTTACATTTTTTTATATTTTTAAGTTTAAATCTAATGGAAATGAGAAAATTTTGTACATTCTAGCATGTTTGAAAAATTCGAAATTAATTTCGATAATTCGAAATTAAAATTTTCTAACCAAAATTTAATATTTTATACATTTTTCAGTTTAAATCTCACTGAAAGGGAAAATTTTGAATTTTTTTTTTTGGTAATTTTGAAAAATTCCAAATTAATTGCAAAAATTTGAAATTAATTTCGAAAATTCGAAATTACTAAATTTTTTTCGAAAAATTTAAAGTTTATATATTTTTAAGCTAAGATTTAATTGAAATGAAAAAAAATGTTGTCCTTTTTGACAAATTCGAAAAATTCGAAATTAATTGCGAAAATTCAAAATTGCAAATTTTTAAGGAAACTTTAAATTTTATATATTTTTAAGCTGAGATTTAACGAAAATGAAAAATATTTACACATTTTGTTAAGTTAAAAAAATTCGAAATTAATTGCGAAAATTTTAAATTAAGTTCGAAAATTTTAAAATGCTATTTTTTTTTTTTCAAAATACTTAAGTTTTATACATTTTAAAGCCTATATGTGATTTTTGAACATTTTGACAAGTTCGAATGATTAATTTCGAATTTTCGCAATTAAATTCGAAAATTCGAAATTGAATTTCTTTAAGCAAATTTAATATTTTATATATATTTAAGCATATATCTTAATGAAATGTATCTTTTTTGTGCTTTTTAACAAGTACGAAAAATTTAAAATTAATTTCGAAAATTCGAATTTAAAAATTTTTAACAAAATTGTTTTTTTTTTTTTTTATTCTAAATGCAGAATTGTTATATTTTGCCAAACAAATTTCAATTTATGTTGAAAATTTTAATTTTCTTATAAAAGTTTAAGAAATTCGAAATTAATTTCGAAAATATGTAAAAATTTGGGCATTTTTCCTGCATAAATTTTAACTACATTTAGTGTATAAAAAATGAAATTTAAAATTTTTAATGAAGTTCGAAAAAAATCTAGAGTTACAAAACCGAGTAATTTTCTTTCTAATTTCGAAAATTCTAGAATTTTTTTTAGAGAATTTTAGTTTTAGCATTTTTGCCTTTATAACACTTTGTAGGTCATTGAACTATCGTTAGCTGAAATGAACTCTATATAGTTTTTGTTGTTTGTCTTTTAAAACTCAATTTGTGCAAAATGCACTTTATCTAACTGAAAGAAAATCCTATAAAAACAACAACAACAGCATAATCATTAAACTCACTCATTTTAATAAACCTCAGTTGAAGAACTAATTCCATAACATTATTATACTCTCGTACTCTTTATTTTGTTGGCTCTTTAAAATACATAAATATCACTCTTACGTATACGTTATATGAATTTAGTTATTTAACAACGAACAACAACAATAACAACAAAAAACTATCATTCCTTCAATGAATATTTGTAAAATTACAAATATAAAACTATCACTTACACATAACATAACACTCTTGCTGTATTAGCTGAGCAATCACTAGCTCTCGCTCTCTCCCTCTCTTTGACACACTCATTTAGTTTAACTTCTTTGATTTAAGATTCGTATCATACATTCGTTAAACTTTAAATACTCTTTTACTCGTTTATCAACGAGCAGCAAATGAATTAACGAAAACACAAAAAAAAATCAAATACAATAAGAAAAAACAAAAATCA
>JACGTJ010004709.1:0-10572 GCA_014858695.1 Chrysomya rufifacies | reverse complement strand
TTTAATAAAATTTTTGAAAAGTTTTCTTTTTAATAGAATTAAAAAATTCTATTCAATAAAACTTTTTAAAAATTTTCTATTAAATAAAATGTTAGAAAAATGTTATATTAAATAAATGTTTTGAAAATTTTACTATATTTTTTTTTTTACAAAATTTTTGAACAAATTTTCTATTTAAAAAAAAAAATAAATAAATAATTCTCTATTAAGTAAAATTTTTAAAAATTTTATTCTTATTTCTTTAAAAAAAATTTTGAAAAATGTTAAAAAATTTAAAGCATTTTTTTAGATTTCTATGTTAATAAATTTTTTAACAATTTTGTAAAAAATAAAAATTTTTCCAAAAAATTCCATATAATAAAATTTTTCTTAAATTTTCTAAAAAAATCTGTTTTTTTTTTTTTTTTTTTTTTTTTTTTTTGGAAAAATTTAAAAATTAAGAGAATTATAAATAAGAAGCCTAAAGTTTTAATCAATAGAGATTTTATTTAACTCTCTTTAATGTTATTTTTTTTTAATTTTCATGAGATTTAATTGAAACTACAAATATATATGTAACCACAAACTATATTTGTTAAGACAAATAAACAAAAAGAACACTTATTTAACAGAGAGAAATCTTTTTTTAAACAAAATATTTACATTTCCTATAACAAATAACTAAAACAAACCCTTTTTTTCTATATATTTTTCTCATTACAGCTTAAAAAAATAGGAATTTAAAAGTGTTTTGAGAAAAAGAAAACAAAAACAAAAAATTAAAGTGATAATTTTCAAACCAACATTAATATAAAGACTAAAAGCAGCAAAAACAACAAAAATGGCCACATAAATAATGCAACAACGATACAAACAAACATATTCAATACCACCGCCAACATTTACAACAACAAATAATACAAATTAAATATAACAAACCAACAAAATTTGTTGTTTAAACAAAAACGAAAAAAAAGTTTCTAAAATAAAGAAAAATGTTGTTGCTTTTACGGACAAAAATTAAAATGAAACTAATTTGCAAAAAACCAAGTTTAAAAAACATTAGGGTTTAACTTTTAAATATAAAAAAAAGAAATGAAACAACAGCAACAAAAAAAAATAAGTTTGGCAAAAGGAGCAACATTTGTAATGGCTTAAAACTAAGAGATAATAACAGCAACAACAACAAATAGAGAATTTATATTTAAACAAGAAAATTACTTAAAAATTAACACAAAATATCTACATAAGAAAAGAAACAACAAAAGAAAAAGTTAAACAAATTGAAATTGCAATAAGAAGTTAAGTAGAAAAAAAAAATAAACTAACAAATATTAAGGACTAAAGGCGGCGGCACTCTTCAAAATTTAAAAACACAAAAACGCTAAGCAAGTTTTGTAAGAGTAACGCATAGTTCTTTAAATACACGTTACAAAAAAAAGTAAGAATAATTCTTCAAAGTAAAAAAATATACATATTTATTTTTACGGTGATATGACGATGATGATGTTCTGTAGACAAGTGAAAAATTTGCCTGCAGATGACCAAAGACAGCCAGCAACAGAATACAATACACATTTACAAATACAAAAAGGTGATGGAGGTGAAAAAGCCAACAATACTAACACTAACACAACAACAACAACTACTGCTAGTAAAATTGCCACAATACCAACAGCAACATCATCAACATCAATATCAGCCACAGCAACAACAACAACAGTTACAACAAGAGCAACCAGATCTGTAGCAGTAACAGCAGCTAGAAGATCATTAATGACAAGACGGTCAAGTGATGAAAATTCTTTAAATGAAAATAATGCTGAAATAGTTTGGAACAGCATGACAAATCAACACAATTCACAAGACAATACATCTAGAAATAATGTTAACATCAACCGAAATAATGATAATGATGAAGATAACAGTCATCAAAAGTTGAATCAACTACAACGTGATCATCATCATCATCATCAACAACATCAATCCCATAACACACAACATCTAAGGCATAGTGCTAATGCTGGCTATGATCATTGTAAATTATTTGTAAATAGTTTATCACTGTATTCAGATGAGTTAAAGAGCAGCAACAGCAGCAACAGCAGCAGAGAGCATTGTAGAGGGAAAATTTTAACAAAACAAATTCACTTTAAAAGGCCGAATGTTGAACAGTCGACCGAAAAGCCAGAGGAATTACAAGACTGCATAGTTTTACATGAACAACATTACCAACAGCATCAGCAACATCATCATTCCATTAGCCAAACATTATGCAAGACGCAAGAGGGTAGAAGGTTTCAGAGACGGCCTTTTGCCAACACAACACCATTAGTGAGATATGCGTTGACAGTACTCATTTGTTTAATGTTGGTGATATCAGCTAAAGCAAGCGCACAACAACTGCAGCCACAACAAAGTATAATAACATCCTCTTCCTCCTCCTCTTCGGCTACCTCAGCACTTTATTCTTTTGTGCCCTCAAATCCTGGTAGATATGTTTATACATCAGCTTTTCCACGTAGACGTACAGCGGATGGTACGGGGTTAATGCAATCACGAGCTGTAGATACAAGAGTACAATTTGAAGTACTAGAAGGTCAACCCAAGGGTACAGTAGTTGGTTATATACCTACTAGACCTGATTTTACTTATCGTTTTAATGAGCCACCTAGAGAATTTACTTTGGATCCGGTTACAGGTGAAATAAAAACAAATATGGTATTGGATCGAGAGGGCATGCGAGAACGTTATGACTTAGTAGTACTTTCTTCACAACCCACCTATCCCATAGAGGTTAGAATTACTGTTTTAGATATAAATGATAATGCTCCAGAATTCCCTGAACCCAGTATAGCTGTAAGTTTTTCGGAAAGTGCTGCCAAAGGTACCAGATGTCTGTTAGATGCTGCCACAGATTTAGATATTGGTATTAATGGTATTTCCGATAATTACACCATTGTAGATGGTAATGTGGATAATAAATTTCGTTTGGCTGTAACCTCTAATCCCAGTGGTGATGTTTCATATTTACATTTGGAAACTACGGGAGATTTGGATCGCGAAACAAGGGCATTTTATACACTTAATATATCAGCCAAAGATGGTGGTAATCCTCCTAAATATGGTTATCTACAAGTTAATGTTTCTATAATAGATGTAAATGACAATCCTCCTGTATTCGATCATAGTGACTATACGGTATCTTTAAATGAATCTGTACCTCCGGGAACATCAGTATTACAAGTTATGGCAACGGATAAAGATTTGGGTGATAATAGTAAGATTACCTACTATTTGGCCGATACAGAAACTCAATTTACTGTTGATCCTGAAACTGGCGTAATATCTACCACCGAACATCTGAGTTGTCCTCAACAAAATTGTCCGACTTTTGCCAGACCTGGGGTGTCGTGTCCCAAAAGTTGTGTGTTCACAGTATTTGCCAGAGATCATGGTTCTCCCAGACAAGATGGCAGAGCTTATGTTACTGTCAATTTAGTGGATACTAATGATCATGATCCGGTTATAAGATTTCAATATTTTCCTCCTACGGGCTCCTTCGCTACGGTAGATGAAAATGCTGTTAATGGCAGTGTAGTAGCGGCAGTATCTGTGGTAGATATGGATGAGGGACTTAATGGGGAGACTTCCATTAAAATAACCTCCGGCAATGAGTTGGGACATTTTCGTTTGGAGAAAACGCCCTCATTTGATATAGTTCGAGTAAATGGTGTTTTGGATAGAGAAGAAATAGGAAAATATAACTTAACTGTGGTTGCCACCGATAAAGGAACTCCACCCCGTACAGCCACTTCCTATCTAATAATACATGTCAACGATGTTAACGACCATGAGCCAGTTTTTGAAAAATCCGAGTATTCAGCAGTGTTAAGTGAACTATCGCCACCAGGATCATTTGTAGCCTCCATAACAGCAACAGATGAAGATACAGGTGTTAATGCTCTTATATTCTATGACTTTGTCTCAGGCAATAACAATCAATGGTTTTCAATTGATTCATCTACTGGCCTCATTACAACTCAAGCACCTTTAGATCGTGAAGTAGAGGGTTCAGTCGAATTAAGTATTTCGGCTCGTGATGGTGGTCCCAATCCAAAATGGGCTTATACACAACTAAAAGTAACCATATTAGATGAGAACGATGAAGCACCCCAGTTTACACAAAGTCAAATCAATGTGACATTAAGTGAAGCTACACCACCACACACCTTAATTGCCATGTTAACAGCAAACGATCACGATCAAGGTACAAATGGTTCAGTGACATATTCGTTGGCAATGGTGAGTGAACGAAAATACCCTGAACAATTTCAGTTGGATTCTTTAACAGGCCAATTAACAACAAGAAAGTCACTAGATCGTGAATTACAACAGAATTATGAAATTTTAGTAATCGCACGTGATCAAGGTACACCACCAAAATCTTCAACGGCCACAGTAAATCTACACATAGAAGATGTCAATGATAATGCACCACAATTTTATCCAAAAAAATATTTCCATGCGTTGGCGATACCTATGCAACAACAGCAGCAGCAGCAACAACAACAAAATGGCAACAATAATAACAATGGAGTTGCTGGAGACATTGACATTATGTCGCTGTTGCAAAAACCATTATTAAAAGTTTTTGCTACTGATCGTGATGAGGGTGATAATGCCTTAATTACTTATACCTTAAATACAGGTGGTGATGGTTTATTTGTGGTTGATACTTGGTCAGGTTCGATCATGCTAAGCTCTAAGGTTGTGTCAGCAGCAACAACAGGACAAGATATTTTACAACATTTTACAAAACCTTTATATAAGTTGCACATTACAGCCAAAGATCGTGGTGAAAGACACAGCGAACAAGATGCTGTCGTTGAGATAATGATGCAACATAAAATGGAATCATTAGACTTTGACTCCTACTCACAAACTTATGAGTTTCAGATCACAGAAGATCATGGCATGGAGCAGCCTCATTTAGGCCGAGAAGTAGGTCAAGTTCAAATTAAACATCAGCAAAATACTAACTCAGCTGATATGCTGGAATATTCTATAGTGTATGGTGATCCTGAAGAGAATTTTGTTATTAATAAGAAAACGGGTATGATTACAACAGCTAAAGCTATAGATCGTGAGTTTAGTAATCAATATCAATTGGAGGTAGTGGCCCGTCGTGGTTTGGCTTATGGCAAATGTTTGGTTCATATATCCGTGCAAGATTTAAATGATAACAAGCCGGTATTTGCTTTGGAGAGAGATGATGAAGTTTTACTGCCTGAAAATTCAGCTGTGGGTCAGGAAGTTTATATAGCTAGAGCTAGAGATCGTGATTCGGGTAATAATAGTAGAATAACTTATACCTTGACTTTCAATCCAGATATGCTGTTTCGTATTGGAGCTTCAACGGGTGTCATATATTTACAAAAGCCTTTAAAGGCGGAACCCAATTCAAATATACAAATTGAAATAACAGCTACTGATCATGGCAAACCTGCTTTATCTTCAAAACTCTCTATAGCGGTAATAATAACAGATGTTAATGATCATACCCCTGTATTTGATTATACATCTTATGAAACTTCTTTGTTGGAATCAACACCCGTTAATGATAGATTTTTCTCGGTGGCTGCCCATGATAAGGATTTAGATTTAAACGGACGTTTATCTTATGAAATATTAGAAGGAAATGTAGCGCAAAAATTTGGTATATTTCCGGATGGTTTCTTATTTGTAAGATCTTCTTTGGATCGTGAAGAAAAGGATTATTATGCTCTGACAGTTAAATGTCAAGATCAGGGCGAACCTCAAAGAACTTCAGAAGTTCCCGTTATAATACACATAATCGATGAAAACGATAATGCACCTCAATTTACCAATAATTCGTTTACCTTTTCTCTGCCTGAAAATGAGCCGGCCGATGCTTTTGTTGGTAAATTAACTGCTACAGATAAAGATATAGGTCGTAATGCTGAATTGATTTATACTTTGGCTTCGCCGGGTAAAGATTTTATTATTGATTCGCGCAATGGTTTTATAAAGACTTTACATCCTTTTGATCGTGAAGAGTTGATACAAAGAATGCCGTCTTCTTCATCTTTAACTGGTTTGGCTGGAGCTCAGAATTACATTTTGTTGGAGGCTATAGTAGCAGATAATGGTAATCCTAGACTAAAAGATAAAGTAAAAATAAAAATTATTATAACCGATGTAAATGACAATGCTCCCGAATTTGTTAGAGCTCCTTATAAAGTGCAAATTTCCGAGGGTTCTTTAGTGGGCACTCAATTGATGCGGGTATACACTAATGATTTGGATGAAGGTCTTAATGGTGATGTTTACTATTCCATTATCAATGGCAATCAAGAGGGACGTTTTCAAATAGATGATGCCACAGGACAGCTTTCTCTATCACGTAAATTAGATAGAGAACATCAAGCTGAATACAAACTAGAGATAATGGCTAAAGATGCTGCCATAGAGGGACAACAATTGAATTCCACTACCTTTATAACTATAGAAGTGTTAGATGAAAATGATATGGCTCCTAAATTTGTGGAAACTATTTCGGAAATATCGGTTTTAGAGACCACAGCTATTACTACCGAACTTATGCGTTTCAAGGCAATTGATTTGGATTTAGGCATTAACTCACAAATCTCTTTTACCATAACGGCAGGCAATCGTAAGGATACCTTTCATATTGATTCTTATACAGGCATTTTGTATCTACACAAATCATTGGATTATGAGGAGACTACAGTTTATAATTTGAATATAACAGCTTCGGATGGTGGTTCTCCCAGACTTTCTAGCACTATAACATTTACAGTGCATGTAAAGGATGAAAATGATAATCCTCCCTCTTTTCCAAATACAGCCATTGTTAGACAAATCAAAGAGGGCATAGATCTTAAAACACCTATTGTTACGGTAACAGCGGAAGATCCTGATTCTGGTTTAAATGGCAAAGTAACCTATAGTATTGTCAAGCAAGAACCTGAATTAGCGGGAGGACGACATTTTGGCATTAACACCCAAACGGGTGTTATACATACCCTGAGGGAAATTGATCGTGAGACTATAGATACTTTCCGTTTGACTGTTGTGGCCACGGATCAAGCTCAGAAACCAGAAATGCAATTATCGGCCGAAAAATTGGTTACTGTTATAGTAGAAGATATTAATGACAATGCTCCTGTCTTTATATCCATGAATGCTGCTATTTTACCCTCGAAAAATTTACAAATGTATTCCCAAAACCGTGATGGAGCTGTCATAATGTATGTTCATGCCACTGATGCCGATTCATCTAGTAATGGTATTGTTACCTATGAATTAGTTTCGGGAAATATGGATTTATTTAAATTACATCGTAATACTGGAGCTATAACTTTACGCAAACCTATTAATCGTCCTGAAGTACGTTATCAACTGTCTCTTAAAGCTACCGATGAAGCGGTACAAAGTGAACGTAAAAGTTCGGATGCTTATATAACGATAATCGCTACAAGTGCTGCCGGTGTAGCGGGTCCGGTATTCGATCAACGTGAACAAAGCGGTTCGGTATATGAAAATGAACCTATCGGTACGAGTATTTTAACGGTTAGTGCTAAACTTAATAATGCCGAAATCGAATATTATGTAACGAATGTTACAGCGGTCGGTAGTAGTAGTACAGCGAGTACAAGTGCTTCTCTTATGTCGGGTAGATATACAAATATTGAACGTTTATTTGACATCGATACCAAATTGGGTATTCTATCAACGGCTAAAGAATTAGATCGTGAAGCTGGTGCTGATACATATGAGGTGGAAGTGTATGCTATTGCATTGGGCGGTACACCAAGAACAACAAGTACTAAGGTAAGTGAGATTATTAATTATAAATTATAAGTTTAAACAATTAAAAAAAAAACGTATTAAAAAAAAAATAATTATATATATTTTTGTATTTCACATTAATTTTGTGGTTTGACAAAATAATTGAAAAATATTTTGCTAGAAAGAAGGAAATAATTTAACAATTTACCAAATTAGTTTCTTTTAAAATTTGTCAATATACTTAAAGGTTTTTTATAAAAAAAATGTTTTGTTTGGCAACATGTTGCAGAGGATTGTTTTGTAAAATATAACATATTTTATTTATTTGGGTGATTATACAATAAACATATTTCAAGAATGGTTTAGTTAAAACCACGTTGTTGAACAAATATTGCTAGAAATATTCATGTTGCGATATACATAAACATGTTGTAAAATTATGCTCTAATAATAAGAAATGTTAATTAACATACTTTTGTGTGATCATTTTGTTTTTACAATAACTTTTCATTCAGAAATAAAACTGTTCCTTTCCATGTTCATTTCTTTATTTTAAAGTTCCAGAAATTCGAAAAAAAAAGCTTTAAATCCAATATTTTTTATATTTTTACATATTTTCATATAGCAACATGTTCCTAGGCACATTTGATTTAAAAATCATTTATCTTTTAAATATTTTGTAAAACATACAAATGCAAATAATATATTGTTAGGCACATGTTGCTAGACATATGCTATTTTACATAAGTCATTATTGTCTTACAAGTAAGATTTTTTATTAATGATTTCTAAGATTGTTTTATTAAATCAATTTTGTAGTCTGGAATTTAAATCTTTGCTATATGTTAAATGTTGCATTGTTTTAAGAGCTTCTAAACGTAATTCAAATATTGCGAGAAATATGTTAATGGACACATGTTGTTAAATCTATGTTGTTGGTAACAAAGATCGTAAAATGTAAAACTAAAAAGAAGATTAGTAATAGATACAATTTTATGTATAAATTTGTATTCATTTTCTATTATTTGAGATAAGCAACATGTTGCTTATTTCAAATTAAATATTTGATTACTTTTTTTTTAAATAGAGTTTTTTTTATCATTTTAAAAGACATTTTTTCGACATTATATATATCTTTAGTATTTGGCAACATGTTGCTTAGCAACATAATTTATACACATTAATGTTTTCATAGTACTTCTTAGTTTTTTAAACACATATATACTATTTTTTTTGCTCAAAAACAATAAAAAAACTGGTTCAAATTTATAGCCCTTAAAGTCTTAAATTTCAATTAAAAAAAAGAAACAACTTCTATCTACTTTGAACAACAAACAGCTAACACATCACTGTGATTCTTAACACACAGCTTAGTAGTGCTAGATTCATTGAAGCATAAATGATCTGCATGCATGGTTTGCATTATGAGAGTATATAAAAATGTATTGTGTGTAAGTGTGTGTGTGTGTGTGTATGTGTTGACAAACATACATTTTGAAATTTATAACATTTGTTATCAAATTTCGTGGTAATCATCATAAAGTTTTGAAGACTTAACAATAATTTTTAAACATTAACACCAACAACATCATCATTATTATTATAATAATTATAATTATTGTCACCATCGTCATCATCGTCATCATTATTAAAGCACTATGACAATCAAGCAAGAAAGTGTTAAAAAAAGGACATGTTGTTGCAGCCTAATGTCTGGCATTAAAGCAAAAACCAACAACAACAGCAACAAAAGTTTATAATGTTTTGAAAAGGGGATTGTTAAATAAACTAACATATTTTCTTAACACTTAAGACATGTTAAACGGCTTAAGATTTCCGTTAATCAGTGTTTTTAAATCAGATTGTTAATATAGTTGTATATGTTTTAATTTGTTTGTAATAGTAAAATATCTTTGATAATGATTATTTTTTTTAGTATTGCTGTTATACAAGTGATATTTTTTTAATGATCTTACTCTATCTTACCTCTTCCTTGGATTTCTTTTTTTCATAATATTAATATTTTTGCTGTTTGATTGCCAATTGTAAATGTCGCTGTTTTTAAGTGTCCAGACTAAAGGTGTAAAATTCTTAAAGTTGTAATGTATTTAAAGCCATAATTGTAAATTTTGTCGTTATAGTTTTTTTCACATTTTGCGTAAATATTTTTTGCAGTATTAGTTTTTTTTATTAAGCAAAAAGCTTTTCAATTGAAGGCGTTTTCTGTTTAAGGAAATATTTTTCTATTTGATTTTCCGGCATCATAAAATTCAAATATTTTTTGTTTTTTGATCTCTATAGTGGGCAGTGTGGTATATATTTGAATAGCTATCATAAATTTTGTAATTGTATGTAGTTTTGTTGAATTTATATCTCGAAAACTGTCTAAAATGATTATATTTTGCTTTTCATACACTGTGACATAAAAATTTCTTTTGCCAGCTATAAAATAATGTTTATAGCCAGAATATTTCTTTTCGTGTTGTTTTGTTATGACGGTAAAATATTGAGGTGTAAGAAAAATTATATAAAAACTGGGAAACTAAGTTGATTATGAAATCTTTTATAGCAAATAGTAAAATGCTTTATAATTTGTATAAATGAAACTTAATTTTAGAAAATGACTATTTATTTTTCTTTCTACATGTGTGGTTTTGATTGGGTTTTAATGAAGTTTGTACAATAAATTTTTCAGTTTTAATTTGCTCTAGTTCAGTTCTAATTCAGTTCTAGTTAAGTTCTAGTTCAGTTCTAGTT
>JACGTJ010004688.1:0-23117 GCA_014858695.1 Chrysomya rufifacies | reverse complement strand
TAACAAATAATTATCCAACGAATTAATGGTCAGCTAACACAATTTCATATGAAAACGAGTAAAAGTTCTTGAATAGGTGAAGGCCTTCTATATTATATCCTACACGATTATAAACTTTCAAGATTAATCATTAATTCTGCGAGAACATTTATATGGGGTGGGCTGATTAGAATGAAATTTGGTACATAACTTAATAAAAATATTATACGTAATAAATTTTATTACGTTTTAAAAATATTTAACTTCTGCTTTGGGGGACACATTGTAATGGGGCTAGGTGGGATAATGTAGTGATCGTGACTATTGCGACCGTAGTATATATACAAGGTTTACGATTATCTAGAAATCCAGTCTGATGCACTGATATAAACGGATTTTTTGACGATCATGCTTTTAGCTAGTCCTGTACTTTGTGTTGAATTAATATGTGCGATTTGGATTACAATAATTTTTCGCTCCGTATTAATCATATACATTCCTTAGATTGTTGGTTATGTCTTTGCTACAATTTATGTTGGATTATTCAGAAGAAATTGTGCAAATTGTGAAGATATGTATCTAGAGATAGTTAGTTTGGCATACTAACATTTTGCGATTATTTTTAAATTTTACACACATTTATACAATCTACAGGAGTACAAATACAACTTACAACCAAATATTCTTTATAACGTTTGTATAACCATTTATTAACATTTTAGTTTTATTCCGAATCATTGTTGTTTTTCAAAGCGAAAACATTATTATTTTTAATTTGATTAATTAAGGTCATTTGGTAAATAAACAAATAAGACAACAATCTACCTTAAAAATAATCTAGAAAACAAAAGGGTGAATAAAAATAAAGGTAAATTAATATAAATATGTTGAAAAAAAAAACAAGTAGAAAAATATTGAAGATACATAGGTAGACAACAATGTGTGTGTGCTCTCGTTTATTGTAACAGGAAAAATTCACCATAAAGTCTTTTCATTTGTAAGAGCAAATCAATTTAATGAGTTAATTAATTTTATCTACATTTTCATTTAATGTGTTGTTTTTTAATGAAATTCATATACATATCGTCTATAACGTTAAAACGAACACTTGGTAACTTAATACCAGAGAAATGTACATAGCAATGTTACAATCAGTCAGAGGGCACTTTACGACACTCTTCACCTTTGAAATAATTTCCATAGTCTTCAGAGGAGATGTCCGTCCATCTGGCTGACAGTCTGTCCTTATAAAAGGAAAATTTGAAAATAAGAGTGTATGTATTACTACTTATTTAAGAGTATTTTAGATTAGAATAAGTCCTTTTAGTCCGTTCTTACTTTATAAATACCGCGAGAGTAGGAAAAACCAAGTTCATATGAATATGCTTGGATATTGGTAGATCAGTGGATAATTACATTTTTCAGGATGTAAGGAAATTTACCTACCTAGGATGTAAAATATTCAGTTAAGAAGGGTCTTATTCTGTCATAACTGGCATCGATGTATAACATGGACCTTTACACAATTTCAAATTTGTAAAATTGAGAGTTTTAAAATCGATGTCCTACATATCTTTTAACCATATCGCATCTTTTATATCGAACGTTGGTAGATAAGAAACATTATGCCAATTGAAGTAGAAATCACAAAACGTAAATGTACCTGTACAGACCATATTTTCCAACGTTCTGTTTGGAAAATCGTCAGAAGAGATCTCGATTCGAATCCTCAAGGATACCAAAGTCCAGTTAGATACACTGGGGTTCGAAGGTGCTTTGATTATATGAAGATTCTTAAATCAAGAATTTATTTACATTTTTTAAATATATTCCAGTTAGTATTTGCTTTAAGTATAACAATATTCAACATTCTGGACAAAGTATAAGAAGAAATTTTCTTAACGCCATTTTTTTTATATACAAAGGTTTCCCCAGAGAAGGGGAAACCTTTGTATAAAATGCTTAAAGTAGTAGATGAAATTTGGGATTGACTATTATGCTTTTATCGGTTCGTTAAGCTCCCATATAAACGCGCTAAAGTTGATCTAGGAAAAAATAATATATAAACAATGTGAAACAGTGTAGGGTATACAAAAATTTAACATAAATATATAGAACGCAAATACCTAGTACGTGTGTACATTCACAATTTCATATATATTTTGCAATTTTTATATCACACTGATCTGTCAACATCGTCATATACTTATATAATACGTATAGACTGCTGAATGTCGAATGTTATCATTCATTTTATTACATTGTTAAAATTACAGACATACATTCATACAAATGATTATGTACATTTGTATCATAGGACAACTATACCAAATACAATTATGTATATATTTTATATACATACACACACCTGTATACGTATATACATATGAGTTTCTATGCATTTATTTTATATGTATGTATGTGTAATATAGTAGTTAAATACATTCGATAACATCAATACATTTCGAATATTTTCTCAGTAACCTGAACAATTGGCAATTGTTGCACGAAAGTCGTTTAATGTAATTAAAGCACTTAATTTTACCAATTAATTAATTGATTTTATAACGAACGTTCCTTCTGAATCTATTTCACCAAATACAATCGCACTAGTAGCCATTGGTGATGCTATTATATAGATACGATATTCACAGATACGTATGAGAATATATGTAAGTATGTAAAAATGGTTCGTTACCATGGTAAAATTGTCTGCATGTATTCCTTACATGTAGTATTTCTAGATACAACGTCCCGTTTTTTTTTTTCGTAGCATTAGTAACACATTCACACATTCTGAGAGATTGCTATGAATTCTCGTGATACTTTAACATATTTTCACTTTGTCAGCAATTGAAAATTCTATAGCAGATAAATAGGTAAAACTAACTTTAAACAAAAAACAAAATTACATAGAGAAATTATCCCACATTGTTTGTAAAAAATAAGTAATTAAAAATAAAGTTTACATTTAAAAATTAAAAAAAAAAAATAGAAAAATTAAATGGGGAATAAAATAGATATTTTTTAATATGGCTGATGTGAACAGGTTTGTCATGAAAACATTGTATAATATATAATATTATATGTTCCTTTTGTCCCTACAAGGAACATATGTAATTACACAACAAAATAATAGTTTCAGTTTCATTGATCGGGAATTGTTTAAAATTAGCAAAGGAATAGGCCACATCATCCGATTCTGGTGCTAGTGCAATTGGCTGCACCTCCAGGCAAGTTAATTTTAACACGTTGACTTACCATAATTTAGAACATGTTTCACCATATTATGCATACTTTTCTAAAATGTCCGTAAAACCAGTCAAGACAGCTGTGTCTTTTTGCTTTAGCTAGCTGCACACCGATTGCCACAAAAGCCATTGTCCGGGAAATACTCAGTCTTATTGCAACAATAAACCCTTTCCTAGTACTTGGCGTTGCCATGTTACTACTATGTAGAGAAATAAAACCAATCACAATCCTCTGCTGACAACTGAAATTACTATGCACGTTAACTGGAATATCGTGTGAATTAAGTTTTTCAACAAATTACAACTCAGACCAAGATGGCACTTTAAAATATTGGAATCCAATGGACAGCATGATTTGTATGCGCTGCAAAATCAATAATCTCCGAATAAATTTTGACGTGTGACAATTAAAGCGCCTTTTAAATAACATTGAAATTGTCAAATAAAAACATTCTATAGGATATACAGAAACGAAACAGTAAAGGTTTTCAAAAACAAGAATATTTTATTCTTTGATTTACTAAACAAGTAAATTCAAATATTTTTATATAAAATAGAGAAAAATATCCAAAATATTACAATTTTCGTCAGTCTAGACTTGTGTCAATTAGATCAATTGCATAAAGTACAATTCGCAGTTTTAAAGCTTTCGTCTTCAAATTAAGCGCAGATGCCTATCCGAAAACCTCTGCCAACAATTCTACATCCATTGATAGAGAAATTTTGGAAGACTGGAATTCGAACTGATTAACTGAAAGAAGTGACAAGAGAAATTGGTATAATCTTGCTTAACTTCTTAGCATGATTATAGCAAATTTAATAACAAAGAGGCTTTCTGACAAATTAATACCTAATCTCCGTCCAAAACAAGCCGGATTTCATACTAATAAATCATGCATAGACCACGTCAATTGCCTTTGGATTGTAGTGGAGCAGTCCGTTGTATAGCAATCGCCTCTACATCTTGTCTTCATAGATTTTAAGAAGGCCTTTAAAGACATATATACCTCTCTTAAATGTAAACAGGTACCAGTAAAATTATATAATTTGTTAAAGCATTTTATTAAAGTGCTGCCCTGCCTGTAAGGCAGGGATGTGTTCTGTTTCCATTACTTTTTAATATCGCGCTTGATATTGTAATGAAAACGTTCATCAACGAATCAATTGGTATGATTGATTATGGTCACGACATATGTTTGTTGACGCACAGTTTCAGCATATTGATTCTAATATGGCAGGAAAATTCAAGATAAAATTTTCGAGGAGGTCGATTCTTTTTGCTACCTAGGTACCTTTATAAACAATCAACCTCTAAAAGCAGTATATCAGTGGTGTTTGGAAGTCAACAACACTCTCTCTGAACGTTAAATTTTTAATTTCAACATAAAATCCGTATTGTTAAATGGTTGTGAGAGTTGGAATCTTCTTCCCAATTGGCTACAATGCCTTGCAACTGTTTGTCAACAGATGCCTGCGTAAAAATCTAAGAATTTTTTGGCTAGCATAATATAAAACGCCAGTATATCATCCGACATCCGTTCTGAAAAAATTGCATTTTGAAAACTTATATTGATTATTGAACAAAATTAAGTAAGTTTATTACAATTTACAAATATATATTGACTGACAATTCATTGATCCTAGTTCACATTTCTGGTTATTTATCCAAAAAAAGTCTTGAAATTTTTCTTTGCAAAAACTCTAAAATTGTTAAGTCTTTCAACGCGGACACCTGCATATAAAACAAACGGTCAACAACCCAAAAACGTATCAAAGCAATTTAACAAGAAGCATGAAGGGAATATAAATTTAGCAAATCAAATATGTGGCCAAATGTAAAAATTTATAAACAAAAAAAAAAGTCTACTTAAAGAAATTACACATTTCCTTTGGTCGTTCTAGAATTTTTCTTCCAATATCTTAACTTATATTTTGGTCTCATTATTTTGTGCATAAAGTCTAATAATTTCATTCCTTTTGTATTCACAATTGGCTATTATGTGTATTTATGTTTTCATAAAATGTTTTTGAAATATTTTCCAATAAATTATCATCAAAATCTTTTTATCCTTTAAATTAAACAAACAACCATACTAACGAGTGTAAATCCTATTTAAATAAAAACTTCAATACATTGATATACATATGTACTTGCTTTCATATATACAAACATACATATGTATATATAATCTAGCACGTGTTCGGAAATTCAAGACAGATGTGTATTTACGAACATTATATTTATATTTATATGTAAATACTTACATACTTATACTAATATACATACATATATACAAATACACGTACCCATATAAAAATACAGCTGTATTTGTTGGTTAAAATATTAGAATTCTTCACAATTTGTCCATTATCGAATTATTGCTTAAAATCACAACAACTATTTCTGGTATAACAAAAAAAAAATACCCAACTTAATTTGAATTTTACTCCAGGATCGATTAGCAATTTTCAAAGAAGAAATACAATTTAAACATACTTACATTATTTATATTGGAATGTATATACATACACATTAAGAGTAGAGACCCGAAAACGAATTTTCCAAAGAAAATCATTTTCAGCGTATTACAACACATTTTTTTAGGAAGTTTCACAGATTTTAGATATTTTGCAGAATTTTTAAACATTTTCCGCGTAATTAATAATTCTTTTGTATAACCTAAAAGGCCAGAAAGTTCATTATATTTTAAGGATTGTAGACCATTTGGTTGCAATCATCACCGTACGGCTAAAGGAACCAGAGGAGTCAGGACGTCTTTGAATGTCGTGGCTTCATCCAATGACGATCCATACTGCACACTAATCATGCTTCTTATTACTATGATGTCCTAGAACTAATACAAATTCCACTTGAAGTTACCATTAAGTTTTGACCTCGTTAGAATTAAACGCCTCAATTGTGACAAATCTATCGACATACATACTTACAATCGAAGAAGGATTGTTAGGCTGTCCAAATTTTCACCCAATTTTTAGTTTTAAAAGTCCTGTTGAAAATCTTAACAGTAACTAATCAGTCCCCTTAAGCAAACCCGAACTTTTTAATACTTTTTTGAAGTTTTTACTACTTTTTTTCTTCTTTGATACTTTAATTTACTAAAAAAATAACTACTTTTAGAATTGGTATAAGAGCATAAATTTTCGTCCTTTTTACATTCTGAACATTGAAATTTCCAAAAATTCTGTTTTATCGAATCTAGTAAGACCAATAAATCTTCCGAAAATCAACTTTATAGCTTTATGAATGAATCATAAATTTTGCATACTTGGCTGAATGCAAGGTTTACTTCTAATGAAATCCATCTAAAATTGTTCGAAAAATTATTGCACAGTAGAACAGAATCCAAAAATTT
This sequence comes from Chrysomya rufifacies, assembly GCA_014858695.1. NCBI lineage: Eukaryota > Metazoa > Arthropoda > Insecta > Diptera > Calliphoridae > Chrysomya > Chrysomya rufifacies. The sequence goes on along the minus strand of JACGTJ010004688.1, from coordinate 16,513 downwards.
TCGAAACATATCCGTAACTTTTGTTAGATTGACATGTAATTTTATTAAATTTTAAATTGACAATAATAACTTTTGAAGGGCAATCTCCTACCCTCCACAGGAGGGGAGTTTAAGGTTCGTAATTAACTTGTGTTTTGTTGTCTTCGTTTTCAGAGAAATATTTATCGCTGGAAGGTTCTCAATTAAAACCATGCGTACAAAATTCTTTTTATAATTTTTGTCCAGTTGCCAAAGTATTTTTACAACAAGTTGAACAAAATTGTATGTTTGAGATGCTTTTTGGTGGATTAAACGTCCACATTTTTCCCGTATACTGAAAAGTATTTTTACATAGAAAAGTATAAAGTAAAATTTTAGAAGACTTAGTCCAGAGCCTATCAAATGTAACTTATTTTATTTTGACTTTAGAGGTTAAAGCTTTATTCTGTAAATAAATTAAGACAACTCTTTGCTGGAATTCATGCAATTTTACAAACATCCTACAAAAATAGAGAAATATCCGCATATAATGCTTAAATATCTATTTCGAAATTTTGCATAAATAGACATTTTATTGTATAAATGAATCCTACTGAAATTGCTCTTGATCGGATCATTATTTCACCTAGTTATCATATAAACACACCTCCTTAAAATGAAAATTTTAAGCACATAACTCGCTTAAATTTTAATAAAATTTATTATACATAATTTTTTTATGGTCTAAGATAAAAAAAATTGATTAGATAAAGAAATGGTCGATTACTTCACCTAGCTTATAATGATATCGGGCTTGACCGATTAAAGCATACTAGCATGTTTATCTTAAAATCGGCTCTAAAAGATATAGCTCAGTCATAATTCAAAAATTTTAATGTAATAAGCTAAGGGAAACTACACAAACATTTTCTTGTACCTACTTTTGTTGCAACATTGATTTCTTCATCTGTTTAATATACAAATTTTAATACAATCACACAATACACACACACACTTAAAAACATACATAGTTCAACAAAATGAACTTAAAGTTTGTATGTTAACCATCCAAGAGGCAACTACTCCAAGTATTACAAACACATTTGCACCATAAAAGTTATTAAAACTTAAATGTTTTCTTATAATTTTTTTTCTTTTTATTTTAGTCCTTTTCTTGTTTTGTTTTATTATTTCATTAGTTTTTTGCACTAAAAATGTTTAAGAGAGGGAGAGTGAAAGAGATGGAGAATGAATGCAATGTACGTGAGGTAATTTTACGGTTGTAACGCCAAATTATGTAAAAAGGACACAGGAAATACCATACATACATACATATACATACAAACTGAATTAGCTTATACATACATACGTACACATGCAAAATACATTTTCATGTAGACACATTCAAACAAACAATAAACATGTTAAAAATGAAAAAATATAAAATTTCTTAAAAAATATGGTTTGAGGAACGTAATATAAATTGTTAAAAGGCGATGATGGAGAAAAAGAAGATGTAAAAGGGTTTTGTAACGCACGTACGTATGTTTTCTTTACGTGTCTATGAAAAATACCATTCCAGCAATAACAAAAACTATAACAACTACATCTACATCATCAACATTAGCATCAACAACAACAACAAACATCTTATCAGGTGAAAACAGGAGGCGTTTGTTTAGATTTACGTGTTTGGGTCAACAACATGAATATTAAGTGAGACAGTTCAAAAGCATATTTAAAAGTAATTTTTCTTTTATTTCATTTATTCTCAAATCTTTAGCTATATACAACACATACACACTTTCACTCTTAAATATTCTCTTTAAGCCCGAAGCATAACTTATTCAACATATATTTCCTGGTACAACAAAAATGAAAAATAAAGCTAATCTTCCTGTAGTTAACCTCAATGCTAAATATGCAGTTACACATTTGGTTTACTTGTGACACATTTTACCTAGGTATTAAACTGGTTATTTACAAAGATATGTACATATATGTATTTTTAGTAAATAACTTTAATAATCATCAAATTTTCTTGATCTGGCTATCAAGTATTTTGTTTCAATTCATCTATTGTATTTAATGATAGACACTTTTTAAGTAAAGATTTCCGCCCGCGAAGATCATGCGCAGATTATGTTAACATCATACGCATAATCACGGAACAATTCCTGCAATATAATTCACCATTTAATCTCTTGCTCGTATGCTTTAATACCGTAACCCGCGATGAAATTTGGTCAACACTTGGGAAGGGAATACAAATGAAAATAACTAAGGAGTTCAGTACTTTTACGGGTGTCAGACACTGTTGCATACTGTCAACTACACTGTTCCGTGATATCGTTTATGCCTATGGTATCTATCTAATTACCCACCAATTACATGCTATAGGGCTCAAGTTTAAAATATTATCGATAAATTCTTGGAAAGTAGACTTGAAAATAAATTATGGGAAAACCAATACAATGCTAATATGAATATGTATAATAACATTATTAAGGATCTGGGAAACCCTACCTATCATTGCTGTAAAAGATCCGGATATAAAGGCTCTGATGTGTACATAACTGATCTAATCAACAAGGCAAATGTGACATTACACAACTTGGAAAAGTATGGCACACAAACAATATATCGCGAAATACAAAGATTCATATATTTAATTGTAACATAAAGTTAATATTATTAGGATTTATGAAATGTAGCTTTATATGAATGCAAAGCTTCATAAATCGATGTCTGTGTTAAATCCAACGTATGCTTTGACAAACCGAATCTCTAATCATAACTCTTCTCAATGACAAAAAAACAAATTCTTCAATTTATTAATACTAAGTATTTGTTGTAATTTCCTATATAAATAAATACATATAAGAGAAATTATTTAACAATGCTATTTGATAGTTTGATCATGTTGAAGAAGAAATCGACTTTTATCGTAGACTAAATTTAATCGTTTATTCTATAGTACAAGTATTTAAAAAAACAAACTAACGTCTGCTTAACAGATAAGATTAAAGACTCTTTAACTGGTCTGGCTTTGTGACCAAATTTTGCGATAACACCATCAACTATCATAATTGTTCGAAATTTTTATTCAGGTTATTTAATTGAGTCTCAATAATACGAGCTTTCAGTTCTAGTTAAGTTGTAGGTCAGTTCTAGTTCAATTTAATTCATTTCTAGTTCAGTTCATGTACCCTTTTTGTTCAAATGAAGCTAAGCAATAATTCATTCTAAACAGATTGTAATTTCTACATTTTTCACCTGAGATTCCATAATGTATATATACGATGTTCCGATTCAGAATATACATAAAGTATGTATGTATAATCTGAATCGACATACATATTCTTCCGTCCGTCTGTCGGTTGTTTTATCGTTTATGAAGGCCCTCGATTATAAAGTTGTAAAATAGAGAATTTTGAAATGCGGCAGAATCCATTCATTAATCATGAATTAATAATATATTGATATTATCTTTATAATTGATTAATAATTAGTCGAGTCATTGTAAAAAAACAAAAGAAAAAGAAACAATGTTATTGTTTAGCGTCACCAAACAGAACACCACTTTGGCCTAAATCTTTGTTTTGGATTTGAAAAGCCGTAATAAAAGATAAACTTCATTTTGTTAAGTAAAGGGTATTTAACATTCGACAAAGCCGAATTATAGCGCTCTTACTTGTTATCTTTTTAAATAAGGAAAATTTCCCTAAAAAACAAAATTAATATAGATTATTTACCTACTTGACACCTTTAGTTTCAATAATGTTATCGAAGCATCTGAAGGATTGCACCAAGACTTTTCTTGAGTCATTGAATCTGATACATAGACTTAATTAAAAATTTAATTAATCTGCTTTACAAAAAAAAAGAACTAAAACATAAAAACCATTTCAATTGTATGTATGTATGTATGTATGTATGTATTCTCATGTTGTCCTTGTAATTATTCTAAATATTTCAACAAAGACAAAAAATTTTAAACAATGTATAAGAGTGTGTTTTCTCATATATTCAAAAAACAATGTTGTTATTTAATTGAGAACATGATGTTGACACATATTACAGTTAGCGTTGATTTTCAATTTTATTAGACATGCATTTTTAAATCATTTTTAATTTTTACAACAATAAAAGTATATTTTGTCTAGTTATTGTTATTCTATAAAAAAGTTCGAACTACTTTTAAACTCACATATTAGGTCATCCATATTATTACTTTTCGTTTTCAAATTGTAATTATGCCCTATACCACGATAAGTGAAGGGTTGTATGTAACATAGAGAAAAAAATATCCAAATCGCAACTTTAAGGAAATCTGTCCATCTGGATGGACGACAGGTTACAGTTCTACCTTTAAATTAAGCATTGGATATGATTGGTCCATTATTTCTCATTGAATTTTTATTGAAATTTTGTATGTATAACTATTTCGTAGATCAATATTTATATCCCAAATTACATTAAATCGGTCCATTACTTCACCTGGCACCCATAGAAATACCCTCCTGGAACTAAAATATCCAGCTTGATATGATAATGAGACGCGCATCAGCGAATGGGTTCGATATAAGGCGGGTTATAAAGGACCTTGATTATGCTGATGATATTTGCTTGTTGAACCATAGCTTAACGGATATGTCTGTGGAACTTGCTTGTATAGCTGCATCTGGTCCCAGGGTAAATGTGTCAATGTCACTTCGTATAAACTCAAATACTACAGATGCATGCAGAATACAAGCCACCTTATTGAGAAGCTCGACTCGTTCTGCTATTTTGGTAGAATTAAACAAAATCATGGGATCTGACAAGGGTATCGCTAACCGGAAAGTGAAAAACAAATTTTTTATTCTTATATAAAATGCATATTGTTATATGGTTATGAGAATTTAAACTTATGCCCACGTAACTAACGTCAGATTATAGTCGAATGCCAATCAGATCGTAGTAGGAAGTGGATATAGATTGGGCACACAACAAGAAAGCATGTCCTTTTTATTGCCCTTAAAGCCATCGAATAAAATTCTCTTTGGAAGCAATTAAAGACTTGTTATCTTTCTTAATTGTAAAATTGCAAATAATAATGTTTGCTTCATATTAATAAAAAAAAAACTTTAAACAACCGCATTAACAATTTGATAATAAATACAACATTCCGTTTTATATTATTTGTTATTAACAATTTAATAATATAAAAACCAATACTGTATAAATATTTACAAAACAGCTTTATAAACTATTTTTAACAAATAAACCATTTTTATTTTTAACAATAAAATTAAAAAAAGAAAAAAAAACAAGAAGTTTAAATACAACTATACTAATTGTTATTATATTTTATTTATGTTTAAATATTGTCTTATGTAATTATCATCGACATAACCCAAGTGACCAAGATTTTATAACTATATTTTTTGATTTTTATAACAAAAAGTATTTTCTCTCGAAACTTACTAATTCACTAATCGAACAAAAGAAAAAAATATATTTCAAAAACATTCAACATTGATCTGATATTGGTTGTGAAAGTTCTATACGATAGCGTTAATTGTCGTGTCATGCATGAAAATCGTCTGAGCAGGATAATAGCAGTTACTACAGCTGTAGGGCAAAGATGTGTTCGCTACTCACTATTATACAGGTTAACGTTAACGGGGACGTTAATTCGTTCTGCTTTCTAGATAGAATTATAAATAAGATCGGCTTAGCTGAAGCGGGTATATTGTTACCTTGACATTGCACGTGCTGCGGTTGAATGGAAGACAGCTTAGGAAAAAAGTCAAAAAATCTGGCACATGCTCTGAACACACCAGAATGCCTAAAATTGCTTCTTCAAGCCCTAACCGCGAAAGTATAAGGGTACATATAGCGATAGTAAAATCTTAATACATGATGTAAATTATTTTTCTCTTTAAATTTGTACAAATTCGTATATTTCGAAAAATATATTGGTTACGTTTTTGTGGCGGTTATAGGCTGATATATTGGATTTAAAAAAAGAAAACTAGTAAGAGTGCTGTAATTGGCCAACACTACCATAAGCTAAATAACGGACCATTAATAACCGATATAAGTAGGTTATATCTAAATATTTTTCGACAGGAGTACATTTTGATGAGTGCTAGATGAAATGATCGCCCGATTAAAATTAAATTTTTAATATAAGTTATGCTGATTTTATTACATTTTAAAAATATCAAAGCCAGGAGACTGGTGAAATAACGGACCGATCATAAACAAATATCAAATTTCTTTAAGAAAAATCAATACATCGTGGGAAATAATGGACCGATTGAAATAAAATTTGACACATATATTAAAGAGTATAGAAGTTGGTGATGTAGGGTATAAAAATAAATTAGATATAAAAAACATTTAGTTTAATACCTTTAACTGCTCACTAACTCACTTAACGATGAGTATCCTTTGGTCCCAATATCCACTATTTGAAAACTATCTAAAGTCAATTATTATTTTCTAATTCTCACGCAAATTTCTTATTTGTTCAGTTTTGTTAACGATGGTTACGTGTGCTACTTTACAGTTAAATCCTGGTGTTTGTATTTTTATACCCACCATCAAAAAATGATTGGGTGTGTCATTCCGTTTGTAACATGTTAAAATATTCGTTTATGATCCCAAAATTTATATATATTCTGGGTCCTGGTAAGATTCTAAGTCGATCTAGCGATATCTGTCCGTCTGTATAAGGTTTGTGTGGTATTGAAATAAATATGAAACGAATGAAGGTACAAAGATGAAATTTAAGGTAAAACATAAAATAGTAACGGGAAACTAAACTTATAAAAATATGCCTTTTGGCCTGAAATACGAAAGGGAACAACGTACAAAGATGAAATTTTAGACAGACTATTAGATAGTAGGAAAAATATTGAAAAAAATGGGTTTGTCACGCCCACCCACAAAAATCCGTGATATATCAGAAATATGTAACGTACATAGGCAAAATTTTATTTATGCCATTAGACAGTAATGTTGGACGCAATAAATGTATATGTTTATTCGCATCAACAAAAATCTGTGATTTTGATGTATTTTATCATAGTATTAAAGATTCGGCCGAGCCAAATTTAGCATTCTTAATTGTTTTTGTTTTTAATTTTTTAAAACAAAATCCATAAATTACGAAGGATAATAAATTCAAAGTTGATTTTGAGTTTTACAATTTATACGAACTAGGATTTATTAAAATTGGATAAATAAATCCGAAATTGGAAATTTTTATTTTGTCCCTTCCTTCAAAACGCTGCAGACATTTATAAGAATTTCAAGGTTAAATTTTTAGTATTTAAAGGAAACACATTTTCTTCCTTTATAACTTAAACAAATAAGAGCTATATCCGGTTGTGCCGAAACTAGATAAGTTCCAGATCAGTTTAGTTCTGTTTTATTTTAGTTCTATATTAGTTCTAGCGTAGTTTTGGTTCAGGTCTAGTTTATTTCCAGTTCCGTTCTAGTTCAGTTTTGATTCAGTTCTAGTTATACCCTCCACCCCAAAAGTTGTAATAAAGGGTATATTGAGTTCGTCATACCGTTTAAAACACCAAAACCTAACATTACGTTTGCAACACTAAGGCCTTACATTGTATCAGACTGACATCGTTAAATCGGATCCGAATTCTGAGTAGATTTAACGATGTCCGCCTGGTTAAGACATGCGCAACTTGACCAAAATTAAAATTTATTCATATTCTTTAAAGTTCTTCAAAGCAGTTTGGTATTGAATTTCAACCAAATCATTTCAGATATAAAAAATTATAGTCTTTTTTCTAGTTCAGTTCTAGAACTAGAAGTGAACTAGAACTGAGCAGTTCTCGTTCAGTTTTATTTCAGTTCTAGTTCGGTTCTAGTTCAGTTGTTATTCAGTTATAGTTTACTAGTTAAATTCTAGTTCAGTTCTAATTCAGTTCCAATTCATTTCTAGTTTAGTTAAGGTATGGAAGAGTGGAATATTCTATATGCGATCGATGTTTAGTGCATACATCATAAATTTTTGAGATTGAAAATATGAGGAAAGCCTTCTAGTAATTTGTTTATTTACTATTGCAAGATGGACAATGAAAGTTGTCGAAGTGAATCGATTAGTTTTTTTTTTTTGCGATAAAAATTGTTAAATTGCGATAAAAATTGTTAAATTGATAAAATTGTTAAATTGATTGCATCCTTTAACTTTCAAAATAGCGAATATTCAACATATAAATATGATAATACAAAATGTAAAAATATCTAAGTATGATACTAATAGAGTTCTTTGAAATTGATTAGGGCAGTCATATGAGTTGAATGGAAAATCCTATACAAGTTTTATGCACAAATCACAATTTTCTGTAATTCAATACATATAAATTATGATTCACTACACTGAAAAAAGTAAAGAAGTGTTAATTAAATAAAATTTAGCAAGCAATTATACAAAATTCCCGAACAAAACTAAACAAATAAAAGTTCTTTAGTCGGTTAAGCCCGACTGTATGATACCCTACACCACATAAAAACAGAATATTATTATGTAATATATTGCACCGATTCAAGTAAAATACTTGAATTGACTTATATATTAATACTATACGTACGCGCTAAATGGGCTAATTGCAATGAAATTTGGAAAAAATTTTAGATCTTTAGACAAGATGTGTACACAAAATAATTATAAAACTATAAAATAAATTATATGAATATTTAAAGGAGTTCCCATTCAGGAATTTACTTTGTGCGGGTACAGTGAAAAATAATGGACCGAGCATGACCAACTTCAAATCGCTTTGTTCTTAGGGGAAAAAGTAACATGTGCAAATTTTAGTAAGATATCTATAAAATTGCAACTTTCTACACATATTTTGACATTTTAAGCTGTAAAACCCTCATTCTGGGAGGACTACTGTATAGGAGCTTGACGAAATAATAAACCGATTACAATGTAATTTGAAGCAAAAGTTTCGATATGCATACTAAATATGTGTACTAAATTTCAAAAAACTATATACATATTTAAGAGAGTTAAGGGCATTATTGCTCATTCCGGGAGGACATTTGTATGGGGGCAATGATAAATAATGGACCAATCAAGATCAATTTCAAAAGGGTTCATCTCTAAGTCAAAGTAATTACTTATACCAAATTTCTTACTGAAATTAAGTATAAGTTTAAGTATTATTATAAATAATAATCCCATTTTGGGAGAACGTTTAATTGGGCAAGGTGAAATTTGGAACGCAAGTTTAGATACATATAGGAGTTCTTTGTGCTCAATTTCAATAAATTATACCCATAAGTAAGGGATATGGGCCATTTCGGGAGGACATTTGTATGGTAAATAATGGACCGATCAAGACCAATTTCAATAGGGTCCATCTCTGGGGCAAAATAATAATCTGTGCCAAATTTGAAGACGATAGCTTTAAAACGGCGACCTGTACTTTGCTAAATACGTTTACAGGGACAACCAGCCGTCCAGATGGACGGTCTGACGGACGGACATCGTTAAATCGACTAAGAAAGTGATTAAGAGCCATTTTCCTATGTTACATACATGACTAAGAGAGTGATTAAGAGCCATTTCCCTATGTTACATACATGCGCACAAACGTATAATTAATCCTCTCAAAAAATGATCATTTACCAAAATTCGGGCAAATTAATACAAATTAGTACAACATCAAAAAATATTTTTACCTAGTTCTTTTACTAACTAACGATACATCGAAAATTTAATATTTTGGTACTTATTATATTATAAAATACACCAAAATCACGGTTTTTTTGTGCATACCCATTTTTTTTCAATATTTAATGTAAGAATATCTATTCCAGCCTAAAATTTCATCTTTCGTCATTTCATATGCCAAAAAAGGCATATTTTTATGAGCGGGGGCATCATAGTTGCCCGCTACTATATTATGATTTACCTAAAATTTCATCTTTGTATGTTCATCCATTTTATGTTTATGACATATGTACTAAAATGCTCAAAAATTACAGATTTTCATGGGTTTTTGTTTCATAACTTCCTCCCATGAAAATATGCCTTTTTAGCCATATTTCACCTAAATATGAAAGCGAAGAACGTACAAAGATGAAAATTTCGACTGACTTTTGGATAGTGGGGAGAATATTGGAAAAATATGGTGGTGGCCCGCCCATCTCAAAAATGTTTAATGAATGGAGGTAAACGATTAAATTTTCGATATAGCGTTAGTTAGTAGGAAGAAACATAGACAAAAAATATATGAACTATACTTTAATATATTTTGATAGTGGGTATTAAAGATTCGGCCAAGCCGAATATAATATTCTTACTTGTTATAGATTATATTTGTTATAAAAAGGTTGTAGTGATTAATATTTGTAGTTTTTCTGTATTACTTTTGTTAAATTTTCATGCGAATAATTTAAATGACAATCACTTTGATTGATAAACATTTGTTCTATTTTTACAACACGAGATTATTTTCAATAATTTTTATAAAGTTATTGACATGTAATAAACAAAATTAAAGCAGTGCGTGTTATGCAACAAAATTAATTTATTTTAAATGGAACAGAAAAGTAAAAAGTTGTAAAATATTCATAAACACATGATATAAAAAGTTTTAAAATTTTGTAAAAATAAATATAATTTTGAACTTTGATGAAATTGTCGAAATAGGATCTGAATATTATAAGACTTTATATTTTTAAATATATTACAATCCATCCAATAAAAACATATTTATTATATCCACCATCATTGAATTTGTCATTACGTTTGTAACATATTTAAATATTCGCCTAAGAACCCAACTGTCTTGGTAAGATTCTAAGTCGATTTAGCGATGTCTCTCTGTCAGATGAAATATCCCAAAAGAAGAGCTATAAAAGATTGACACAAATATTTCTATTGTGTAACGTTCGTTTGGTTTCGGTTCGGCCTATAATCGATCTAACACTCATACAAATGTTCTCCTAGAATGGGATTTAACCTCAAAAATATTTAGATAAAATTTTATTCAAATTAACTTGAGAATCACTTTCTTAGTAGATTTAAAGATGTCCGTCTATCTGAACGGTTGGCTTTCTGTCCATGTAAACCTATCTATCGTCTTCAAATTTGCACAGATCATATTTTTGGTCCAAGGACGAAGTATATTGAAATTAATCATGATCAGTTCATTATACAAATATAAAAGACCTTTCGGAATAGGAAATAATGCCTATAAATCTCTCCAATATGATTATAATTTATTGAAACTTCCTACAAATATTTCTTATGCAAATCTTAACTTATGCTCTAAAGTCCCGTCGGTCTTATATTTCACCCACCTCCCAATTCAAACGTTCTCAGCGTAAAATGTTTTATGCTTAATTGCGTAAAATGTTGAAATATGTGGGAAAAGATAACTTACTAAAATTTGGCCAACCTGTGACCCAATGACAAAGAATATTAAAGTTGGTCATGATCGGTCTATTATTTTTCATGTCATCCTTGAATGGGACAATGTCTTTAACTCTCTTAGATATGCGTATAATTCATTTTATATTTTCATAATTATTTTGTGTACATATCTTTTCGGTAGATCTAAAAATGTGTTCAAATTTCATTCCAATACGTCCATTACTTGAATTACTCTTCATACAATTGCAGGAGTTGAAATTTAGAGCGTGTGTACAACATTTACACATAAGTCAACTCTATTTAACTCGAATCGGTACAATATTTTACATATTAATATTCTTATGTGGTGGACTTGACCGATATTATTATGTTTTTTAAATAACACAATATTTGATAAAACTCTTTATATATTTAAATATTTATAATTCTGGACAAACAAATCGAAAGACAAACTAGATTAAGACCATTTTGTTAAATAAAACTATTTAATCAAATCAAAAACTTTAATAATATAAAACTAACTATTGTATCAATTAATCAAGTATATTTTTATTTTGACAAAAAAATCGTTAGCAATTTTTAAACTTTTTACAGAAAAGGAAAACTTAAAATGTCCATAAATCACAAATGCAAACCAATATCTTTGCTAATAATTTTGTTTTTCAACAAGGGCGGAATTGAGTCTAATTATATATGTTTGCCATAACTGTACCGATTGTTACTGAAATCATAGAGGTTAAACTTTTGGGTTCAAAACAAATTTATAGTACATTAAAAATCCTTTTTTTCACAGTAGTCACCCTTTAAAATATAAAAGTCTTTCAGATTCTTTAAACTCTGATTATTTTATACATATACAATATGTAACTACTAAAGATTTTTGTTGTATGAGCAAGCAATTTGTATGCTAAAATTTAGCCATCTGTCTCCAGTTCATTCTTACCGGAAGACTAGACTGCATATGTATGAATTGTTGTATTGTTGCTATTGTTCGTGCTATTTTGTTTGTAACATTTGTTGTCAGTTTGTCATAAAACCAGAGTCAGCATCAACATTATCTGTTAAAAGTGAGGAAAATTGTTAGAAACTTTATGAAAATATTGTCTCCATGTAAATGAGAATTATAAATATATTTATGTGAATATACATAGAGTGGTAACAAAACGGATTTTTAATAAATCTGCAAAATTAGAAGGAATAAAACGACTTGTAGAAAGTTAACATGGACTATTTGTAAAACCATTTTAATAAAATTGTGTGGGAACGCTAACTATGGAGTCCAGTACAATGGGAATTTCATTCACGAATGACATTATTGAGTATTGTAACTTTACACATAATTGTAACTATATGCTGTAAAATGTACAGTGTTGGAGTCCTTTATTCGAGAAATCGCCAGAAAAAAACTCGGTAGCAAAGGTTTAATTTTCAGATACAACACACCTCCTTACATGTTATTTACTCTCGATAGCATTTTCATATTCTCTTTTTTTTGCCTGCAATACAACTATTAATTCTGCGTAGGCACTTGAATTTTAACAGCATTTGTTGAGTACTCAAACTGATAGCCGACGAGCCAGAGTCGAATTTTGTATGCTTGAACTTGACATGAGCTGAAATTAACGTAAAATTAATGAGTTTTCGTTGTAAGCTACAAATTATAAAAATTACCTCTATAAATACACCTACTTTATCTGATACAAAATCTATAAATAATATTTTGTATTATAAAAAAATCTAACACTTCAATATATGTAGGCTCTCTCTGTGTAATTGTGTTCTGAAGTAATCGTGTCTGTTTTACAAGTCAAATATGGGAAATGCATGAATCAACGGAAACATGAATGTGGGTATATACATTCTAATTAGATTACCCTATATATTAGGGTAGTATCTGATCTAATAAAAGTATCGTGTGGTTAAGTATTGTATGTTTGAGTACAATTTTCTTATTAATCTTATTTAGTTTTAACATAAAATTAAGTTACATCTAATTCAAGTTTTGCTTATATGATCATTTGGAACGTTATTAATTTTCACGCTTGTAAGTGTGGGTAAGTAATGTGTGTACATTTTACACACATGTAGCTGCTTATATGCATATTTTACATTACGTTCTACTTATTGTTGTTGCATGAAGTTATCATTTGATTGTTTTCTCCATACGTAAGCATATTTTTTGTCAGTATAAACGAGTAAAGTAAAATGAATAACTAGACAACATGACAAGCAGCATCATGCGTTGCACAAAAATGACACATTTTGTGTAAAGTTTATTTTTCATCAGTTTAAACAGCACATAATAGAATGAAAACATACTTAGAAAATGGAGACAACATTTCTGAAGAACGGCAGAAAATGGCAGTAAAAAGACATAAACTTGTTAACTATGACAGTTTCAAATCAAAAAAATATAATATTGTGCACAATTACAACTGGATATTTGTTTGTGCATATCGTCATACCAAAATTTAACATAATTTGAAAACATAGTAAGATGTTAATGGGAGAATAATGTACGCGTTTTATTATTATATATATTTTTTAATCTAAAGAATTAATACTTATCTTTAAGTTATTATTCTCTTTTCAAAAAAAAAATGATAATGAAAGGACACTTTATAGGTATGAGGTCTATCCATGTTATAAAATTATTTAGAAATTTCATAAAATTTTATAATTAAAGTATTACGCATCACTGTCAAAAACAACCGTATAAGGTACTTATGTATATGTACCTAGAAGCAAATTAATGAATATATTCCCTTAATTACAGCAACATTACCTAAAAGTATTTTAACTAATCATATTTTTAGTGCACATTTAATAATACTTGATGATGTCATTTTGTTGCTCTTTAGAATAAAACATATTTTTTATTATTAATTGATTTGTTTAGATTTCACAAACAGAAAAAACTTTAAAGTATTTTATCCTGACTTGATCTAATGATGTTCGTCCATCTGGCAGTCCGTCTAAGTAAACCTTAAGAACAAAATAAAGATGGATTATTTGAATGGTAGTTACTGAATGAGCCATGTAGCATTTTATTATTGGATTAAATTTACTTAAGTATGTGTGTAATATTATGAAATTTATAACAAAAAAATAATCTTCAATATTTCACATAGACACATATTAAGATATTGGTAAAGGAACTAAACTTTTAGAAATGGGTCTCGAGAGCTCCTACTCCCCGATTCAAGTGAAATTAACTTCTATGGGGCTATAAGAAATAATGCAATAGTTCCGACCAAATATAATAATCTGTGCCAATTCTGTAAGACATCTATAATATTTAAAACATTATTATACGCTGAAAAAAACCCTCATTTGGGAGGACTAGGTGAAATAATCGAGTAATTGAAATGAAATTTGTTTCGTAAGTTCTAATCGACATTAAAATATATGTGCAAAATTTAAATAAATCATGCGCATAATCAAGAGAGTAATATGCATTATTACCTATTCCGGGAGGATATTTGTAAAAGAGCTATGAGAAATTATGGACCGATCATGACCAATTTAAACAGGCCTTGCCCGTGGGCTAAACTAATTATTTTAGTAGGATATCTATAAAACTGCGTCTAAACTAAATTTCAATAAATTACACTCTTATTTAAGGGGTTTTTGTATGAGGTCTATGCGAAATAATGCATCAATCATGACCAATTTCAATTGGCTCAAAATAACAATTTGTGTCGGTAGCTTTAAAACTGTACATGGACAGCCAGTTTTCCAGATGGATGGAATGTTCTCTCGCAATGGTAAAAATTGTCTATTAGTCACTTATATATAATTTATTAAAACTTGGTATACTTAACTTATCTGTAGATCTTAACTTATGTTCCAAATTTTATTTCAATCCACCAATTCCACCACAAAGTTTGTTCTAGTTCAGTTCTAATCGACTCTGAATTCGATATAGATCAAGAATATACATACAGATTAGCCTTTCTTGGTGTAACTTTGTAATAATATATAGCACACAAACGATCAAGAGCACATCAAGAACGTTTCTTAACACATGCCACTTTTTCAGCAGAATCGGCTCAATGTGACGATCGAATATCCCTTATTCTTTAAGTATTCTTTATCGATAATTCCAACAAAATTGTCTTTTGTAATAAGACGAATATCGGAGTATTTGTACCCTACACTACCATAGGCGGAGAGGGTATAATGTATTTGTGCGGATGTATGTAATATAGAGAGATAATACACCCAGCTTTAAGTATACCACTTGGCTTAGAATCATTCTCTTAGCCGATTTAACGATGTCCGTCCGTCTGGACGGCTGGCTGTCCATGTAAACGTATTTAGCAAAGCATAAGTCGCAGTTTTAAAGCTATCGTGTTCAAATTTGGCAAAGATTATTATTTGAATCTAAACGTAAGTTCCAAATTTTATTACAATCGGTTTTATAGATCACTTAGCCCAAAATGAGTCTTTTGCAGCGTAAAATGGTAAAATATGTGAGGAAAGTCGCAGTTTTTTAGATATCTTACAGAAAATAGAATAATAAAATATATAGGGAGAGTCGCATTTTTAAAGACATAATACTGAAATTTGGAATAGATTATTATTATGGACGTAGCCTTTTGAAATTGATCATGATAGGTCCATAATGTCTCATAGCAAACATAAGACAAATTCTAGTCCCACAATTTAGGATAATGACTATAACTTTCTTAAATATGAGTATTATTTGTTAAAATTTGGTCCAAATTTTATTCGAATCGGTTTAGCTCTCACATATACGTTCTCCTAGAATGAAGGCTTTACAGCTTAAAATTCCAAAATATGCGCAGAAAGTCGCAATTTTTGAGATATATTATAAATAATATATAAATTTGCATAGGTTACTTTTTCCCCCAAGAACAAAGCGTTTTGCTCGGTCCATTATTTTTCACTGTACCCACATAAAATTAATTCCAGAATGGGAAATAATGACTAACTCCCTTAAATATTCATAGTTTTATAGTTATTATATTATAGTTTTATAATTATTTTGTGTACATATCTTGTCTAAAGATCAAAAAAATTTTCTGAATTTCATTGCTATTGAACCATTTAGCGCGTATGTATAATATTAATATAAAAGTCCACTCATGCCTTTCACTTGAATCGGTGCAATATTTTACATAA
>JACGTJ010004673.1:0-14949 GCA_014858695.1 Chrysomya rufifacies | reverse complement strand
GCGATGATCGTCCGTCTGTCTGTCTGTTGAAAGCACGATAGAGATCGCACCGGATAAGCTAGGAAGACGAAATTTGGCACAAATATTTATCTTATATAAGGTTTGTTTGGTATTGAAAATGGACAGCATTGGATTGTAAATAGAGAAGTTATGTAACAAAAACCCATGATAATCGGTAATTTTGAAGCATTTTAGTACATATGTCATAAAGATGAAATTTAAGGTAAAACATAATATAGTTACAGGAAACTGGGACGCGAAAAATAGCCGTGACCTGCCCATTTTTTTCGTCCCTTTGGTCCTTAAGGTATATTTAGGGCCAAATATGCATTTTTAAGCATATTTGGCCCTAAATATAAAAAGGAACGTATAAAGATTAAATTTAAGACCGACTGTTAGATAGTAGGAAGAATATTGACAAAATAAATTTATATTTTTCCTCCTCCCATAATAGGTCAGATTAAAATATATGAAATTTGTCAACCGCCCACTCACAAAAATCCGTGATTTGAGAGTATTTTGTCATAAATATACTTTAATATATTTTGATGATGGGTATTGAAGATTTGGCCAAGCCGAATTTAACATTCTTACTAGTTATTATTGTAGTAGCATATCGAACAACATATGACCTAAAGAATTCCTTACTAGAATCGAAAATTAATGTTTAACAAAGAAAGACTGAAAAAGTAAAATTAAAATAAAAAATATTATATTAAAATATTTACTGCTGTCTGTTCGACTAACTATACAGAGTTTCACAAAGTTGTCCTGTCTAGGTCCAAACTCATACAAATAATGCATAGACGAACACGTTTGGATTACTCTGGGTAGTCAGACAAACAAACATATTGCTGTAAAGTTTTTTGAATAAAAATTATGAAATTCACTAAATTTATAGGTTAGGTTAAGTTGTGATATAAAAAATATTTTGTGATAAACTTACAAGAAAATGTTAAAGGATTAATATACATTTAATCGTGTTATTGTTTTTCTTTATATTTAATAGCAAAATCAAAGAATACACGTAAAGTTGTCAATAAACCTCTTAAATCTTGGGAATTCTTTAAGAATTCTCGTATTTGTGGAAAATTTGGATGTTGTGGGAAAATCTCTATTAAATCAAACATTTGAGAATTTTCGCTATAAGTTACATAACAAATTTCACGATAATGTAGCTAAAAAGAAAGAAAATAAAAAAGGAAATTAGTTTAATAATTAAAAATGTAAATTGAAATATAAATCTGTAGAAGTTTTATTTTTAAATCTAATCTAAATTAATGAGCACTTTATTCTGAATATATAAGTCTGTCATTTAAGTTAGTTTCTTTTTACTAGATCAACGATCTTTATGGTAGGCTAAACCTGAGATGAAATCACAAACATTGACATTGTTATTTTGAGTTATAGATAACTTTTTTTATGCTTAAACATTAAAAATTAACATGCATGATCAAAAAATGATTTACATTTTTATATTAGTGTTTATATCTCCAGTTTTATGTCTAGTGCAGATATATTGTTAAGTATTTCTGATTGTTTTCTTTAACATACCGTTATTTGTAAACCATTATTTTCTAATTGTTGATGTTTTGAAATTTGATAACCCAATAACAAACAAATACTTTGTAAATTATCGTTTTCAAAATCGACAAATGTTTTCTTAGCTAAAAAGAAAATATTAATAAAATATATATTATGGGATAGCAATTTAACATATTTCATAAATAAAATACCTGTTTCTAATTTGTTTTGCCAATTATATTCTTCATTACGTGCAATTTTCACTTCTCCTTGCAGTGAATTCATATTTTCCATTAACTTTTCGCGTTCTTGTAATATAGTCGATTTTTCAGTTATTAAATTTTCCAACTCTCCCTTGAATTCTTCACATTTCTCTTGTAGTTTATGTAATTTAACCATATCTTTTAATTGTTTTAATTGATTATTTTGTTTGTTTGTAAATTCCAAAGAATTGTTTTTAGTTTGCATGGTAGTAAATGAAGATTACGGCTTAATCGCAGGTTTTATAAGTTCAAATTGTCAACACTTGTTTAAAATTTAAGCTTTAATTTTGCAAATATTTTTCTTTGGATAAAGGTGTAGTTTTTACCTTTATTATTTGTTATTTTAGGAATATTAAATTAAATTTTCAAATTTATATATACATATATAATATTAATAAGTTTTGTTTAGAGATTCTTATTTAAATTTACCAATAGTGTCAGGAGTTTTGCATCTGCCGTCTATGTTTTGTTTATTGTTATAAAGTGATTATAATTTTTTGTTGTTTCAAGTGTTTGTTTATGTAGCGTGTAATTAAATAAATTAACTTATTTAACTTTAATGAGAAATTGTTTTTTTTTACCAAAAAGCGGCGAATTTATATCTTTAAAATTAAACAAAGCGCAATATGATAGTGCTACCAGATTAAACACTGTTTGCTTGCTTTATAAATAAAATTTATTAATTTCAGAAAATAACCACAAATTGATTAAAAGAATGGACTTTTATTTAATTTTAATTTTTTTTTAATTTAACTGATTTATTAATTACCAAAACAAATAACTTTCTATCTATATAGGTTTTATTTTTTTTTAATTTTTTAATTAGTATGCAATAGCGTTTTTAGGAAGTGTTTGATTTAATAATTGTAACAGCTGTTGCTTTGGAAAACAGACATGTTGTTTTTTGGGTATGGCGCAACTAATAAGGTGATGGTAATTCTGCAGATGATTGCTTTTATTTGCAAAAAATTTTAAAAGTTATAATACGTAGTGAAGTATGAAATTGAAAACAAGGTGTTGCCATTAATACATTACGTTTTAGTGTTTTCAATCAATCGTTGGTATGCGTTTTACAATTAATTTTTAAAGCTTGTGCGTTTTTCCTCATTCGTTGGTGTGGATTTCAAATTAGTTGTGAAAGCTTATACAGCTGTCATCGCTTTGTGTTGATTTACTTATGAAATGTTAATTATTTTTCATAAAAATTACTTAAATAAAAACGATATCGACACAATTTTTTAGCAACTTGTATTTTCAGCACCGTATTAGTTGCGCCATGTTTTTGTTCTGGCTATTGTCATATTGTTACCAAAAATTTGTTTGTGAAAACAAAAACAATTTTATATTCTCCTAAATTTTAATAAACAGTTACTTGTTATAAAATTAAGTTAAAAATATGTAAAAATTAATTAATAAACTTATAAATTGCATGATTAAATATGCCTCAAATTATACGCAAGGCCCAACCAGATTGTTTACGTTATTTTCTACAAATTTTACATTTACCCAACGACAGCAATGAGGGAAACTCGACAAGCCACAATGGACGCGAGGAATCATGTTCTGTTGATAGTTTGGTAGATGTTTTACTAAAGAAAGGCAATTATTCCGTGTGTAAGTACTTAACTATAATATATTTTTGGGGATGAAAATAAGAATTCATTCTTTCATCAGCTGCTGCCAAAGAAACTGTGGCAAATGCCCTACGTGATGGTCTACTGATGCCTGTAGCGGCAATGGTGTCTTCACCAAGAACTGCTCGATCGCTAGTGCCAGAACTTAAACGTTTACGTTTGCCAACTGCAGAAGAAATCAAAGATTCTAATACACACGACTTTTATTGTTATGAATGTCATTTGCCTGGTATATTGGAGGAATGTCGTAAATGTTGGCGTTCCTTTCATCGTTTATGTTATCGTAAAAATCCCGAAAGACCCAATTATACAGTACCTTCCTCCCGTATACAAAAAAATCGGTTGCCGGCCTTTAGTTCGGACACAGAGTCCGAAAACGATGAAGTGGGCACAGTAAGATGCTCCACAGCTTTAGGTTATGATAGCGATATAAGAGCGAATTCTTCTTTGACGCAGCTAGATCAAAATTCTACAGCTAGTTGGACACCACAACATCAAACCCTTGCCACCGAAGAAAATACCCAGAACGAAAGTTTATCTTCAAATGCAGCTGCAAATAATACATTTGAAATGGAAGGTAAACCTTTGTTAGATGATCTTGAGTCCAAGACTAAAGTTGAAGTAGTGTGCATAGGAGAAATAAGACCACCTAACCGCCAGCGTCCTAATACTACCGCCTCTAGTATATCCTATAAAAGTGAAATATCTCCCAACGAAGAAGATGAACATGATTTGGAATTGTGTACTAGTTGTCGTTTACTTAAACGAGCCGATTTGCGAAATCCTGCTAATTTGCAAGCCGATGAGTTGTGTCATTTAGTTAATTTTACTTTTTCATACAATCGTGAATGGTTGTCTCATGATGTACGTACATATTTAGAAGGAATGCGAGCTAGTGCTAAAGAAATTGAAATTGTATCACGTTTAATATTACATTCAAAATTGACGACATTAGATGATGTAGCCGAGAAATTGGCTAATAAGAATTACACATTTCTTATGGAATTTCTAGTAGATTTATTGGATATACAACATACGGTTGGAGTGTTTTTTGGGCGTAAGTACTTCTACTTATAAATAAAGGGCATAAATTAAAATATGTCAATTTAATTTTGCAGCTTACAGTACTGAAATGGAATCTACTAAATGGCTAATGCGTGATATAACGCATGATCTTTCTGAAATACGTCGTTGTGCTGATTGCTTTCGTTATTCACATGAAAAACAATCGGCTGTTTGGTTTGCCAAACCCTGTGTCCAAAGACATGAACTTGTTTACGCTAAACACAGTGGTTTTCCATATTGGCCAGCTAAAGTTATACGTGTTCTACCCAACAATAAATTTGATGTACGTTTTTTTGGCGGTAATCATTCAAGGGCGTTAATCGATGTACGTTTGATAAAACCAATTGATGCCGACATAAAATCACTTAAACTGGGCAGTAGTCCAGCAATTAAAAAAGCTATGGAAGAGTTACGTTGTCATCAATTACTTTCAACATATCCTCCAAGTGCATTTAGTTTTCATGCAGATCCCCAACAAACTGAAGAGATCATACGTACCGTCTTGGGATCATCATCACTAGAAACCTCACTCAGGGCAAAAGGAAGACCGCGCAAAACGAGAAAACGTAAAAATTCTTCAGCCTTAGTGAGCTTAAATAAACAGGCTGTTAATGATAATCAATTTACACAGAATTTATCACAAGAAAGTAATAATGATGATAATATATTGACGAACAGTCAAACAACAATATGTACTGAGGTATCAGTATCGTTAAAACGTTTAAAGACTAATCAATTAAATACAAAATCTTTAGAAGATAATAACAATAATAGTAGCCCTAAAAGAGCTACACGTAAGAAACAAACACAAACAATAGAAAGTGATGGATGTGCTAAAATGGTAAAAATTTTATAAGACAAAATTAACTAAAATTCTTTTTTATTTTTTTTTTCTTATTTTCTTTTTTTTTAACTTCAGTTAAGTGAATTAGAGTATGCTCAGAAATTAATTAAAGAATATAAGCAAAAAAATGAAAAACTTGAAGCCCAAAAGCGTAAACTTAAGGAAACTATTAAGAAACAGGAATTAGAATGTAAAATATTAAAACGTAAACAATGGGTAAATATATAATGTTTAATACTTATAAACACTTCTCAACCATTTAATAATGTGCACTTATCTTCACATTAAAGTGTTACTGGTGTCTTGAGGAAGCCATTTATTTATGTTGTTTTCGAGCCGCTTATTGTTCGGAAGTGTGCCAAGCTCGTCATTGGAAAGATGGTCATAGTAAGGTCTGTAAAAATCAAGCGGATAATCAGCAATCATAATATTTTCTAATTTTATTAACTAATACTTTTATTTGGCCTTATTTTGTTTTCTTTAAAAATACTTATATTAGATTTTAATAATATGAAAATATATTTTTTTTTATTTTAATATAATAATGAATTAATTAATTTAATATATTTTTATTACTTTTAAGCAATGTTAATCATTACATATTATTTTGTTATTCTTTTGAATTGAATTCATTAAACTTTTTTTTTTTAATTTGCCTTAATTTTTTTTAAACTAATATTTATTTTAAAGTAAAAAATAAAAAACTAAAAAGAATAAAAATAGTATTAAATCTTAAATTTGTTATATTATCTTGAATAAAATGTAATATGAATTTGAAATGTTTAAAATTAATTATTAATCATTCTAACCAACGTGAACATATGTTTTTTATAAGGAGTAATTAAATAGCGAAATTCTGCAGAATTTTGTTTGTAAAAAGAGTAATTTTCACATCCAGATTTAAGAAGGTAGATAATGATAGCTGAACTGGTTGAAATTAAAAAAAAGTGGAAACTTCTTTAACTTTTAATGGCAGAAAATACAATCAACTCACGGAAGAGTATAAATCTGCAAACGTGAATGAACACGTATTGGTTCATGTTCCTAAATGAACCAAAACTATACTAGATGTGAACTATAACTAAACCAGATACGAACTAAAAGAAATGTGTCCTTTGTATCCAGAATTTCTGATAAAGATGTCTGATAAATCCAAATTATATGATTATACGGTAAGAGAGAGTTTTAAATAGTAAACTGTCTAAAGATTATAATGCTGTTGATGCTTTGAAAAATTTTGTCAGTTTAGGTTCATTGTGATCACTTCAGAAGAATTTAAAAAGAGAAAATAAAAGATGAAAAAAAAAATTGGAGTGACAAAAAAAGGAACCCTCTAATCCTAGCATTACATATTAAATGTATTTCCATCTAGGAATTGGCACCCAAACCATTTTAAAATTCGATAAATTCGAGCACATTGACCTCTACCCAAAACCGACTTTTGGCACTTTTATATCCCACCTCGTTCTTATTGCACCTATTACACAATGATTCGTCCTTAAACTCCCCCAATATTAAATGAAAACTAACTACTTTATTTGAATGTCCTACTCTGACAATTAAAATGTCAATTGGAATAATTTCAAATCAACTTTTATTTGCGGAATATTGGCCTTTTTTTATGGTTTTTTATTGCATTTTTCAACATATATGTAGTTATATCATTGGAATTCAACAGAACCGATAGTTATTGACAGTTAACCCTTGAATGGCAAAATGAACAATTTTGTAACATTTCATTTCTTAATGTAAAATTTTAAAGTTTTGATATATTTAAACATATATAATATAAATTGACCAAACATTCTCGAAGATATTTAACAAAATATATTTCTACAATACAATACAATGGAATTATTCAACAGAACCGATAGTTATTGACAGTTAACCCTTGAATGGCACAATTTGGTAACATTTCATTTCTTAATGTAAAATTATAAAGTTTTAATATATTTAATCATATATACATAATATAAATTGATCAAAAAAATCTCGAAGATATATTCCTACAACTTAAATTCCGATTTTACAAGAATTCAAAAGACTTTTTTTTAGAAATGATGATTTTTATGGATGGATTTTGTTCTTATTATTGTGCATTTATTATACCCTTCAATTATAGTGAAAGGATATATATAAATTTGTCATTTTGTCGTTTATGAAGGCTCCCTACTATAAAGCTATACAATATGTATATCGAATCATTCGTTAGGATCGCAAGAATTTTTTAAATTCGGCAGAATCCATTCATAAATGGCGGAGATATATTAAAAAAACCGTTATTTTTTAATATTTCGACTATTTCTATACTTACTACGGACTTGGATCCTTCATATTTTGTATACAATGTTGGTTTTTAAAATTTTTTTTAATCGGTTTATAGAGTTATTGTCAAAAAACGATTAAATTTTATTTTATTCATAATAGTTGTTTTTATTTTGCTAATAAAAACCACACAAACAAACACACGGCATTACCATAAACAAACACACAACATTACCATAAATCTTTGTTTTGGTTCAACATTTTACCGGATTCGACAATCTGGAACGAAATAGGCTATTTTTGGAGGATTTTTTTTTGTGTTAGCCAACTTAAGTGAAGGTTATATAAGATTCGGCATAGCCGAATATAGCGTTCTTACTTCTTTGATATAAAATGTTAAGTGAATGTACAAAATGGATAGTTCTTTATAAGACCCTTCCAATCTTTTATAATTTATCGTTTTCGTAATATTTCAGTTTAATAAAAATTGGTGTAAGAAAAATCGTAAGTTTACGAATATATTCGCGAATATGGGAGCAAATTTTGAGAATTGAAGGAGAATTTACAATGCGAATAATTTCAGTACAATTCGGTTTCAAACTGCATAATCAAAATTGTATATATTTAATTTTTTCATAAGAAATTAAATAGCTATTTCGACTTGAAAGTAAAAAGCTATTACATGTATTATTTTACCACCAGTATGAAATAATAATTTAAAACAATTACAAACTTTGTTCAATTAAATAATTTGTTTGCAAATACTAAAACAAAACTTTATCTTAATAGTTTTACAAATATTACGCCGAAAATTGTAAATTGTATAATAAAATGAAATAATTTTTAAGAATTGAAACTACAATTATTTGGACTTTTGAAAGAAATAGTTTAAACATTCGCCATGTCATCACAAGTTTTTGATAAACCAGATACTAATATGGCATTTCATTATCATTGGAAAGTATGGCATTGGATGGGTATTAAAGCTCCTAAAAATATTTACAAACTGCATCTATATCGTCTATATGCCGTGATCATTAATACCCTAGTAACATTTCTGTTTCCTTTAACGCTAATAGTAAATGTATTTTTTGCTAAAAATACTCAACAATTGTGTGAAAATTTAACCATAACTATAACTGATGTTATAGCAAATTTGAAATTTTTTAATGTTTATTTAGTACGCGGCGAATTGGAAAGAATTAAAGACTTATTAAGCGAATTGGATAAAAGAGCTAAACACAAGGCGGAACAGAAAATTCTTAATAATGCTATACGAATTTCACAAACTTCATTTTTGATATTTGTCCGACTATATACAGTGGGTACTTGTTTGAGTGTATTAAAGGTTATATTTGCAAAGGAAAGAAGTTTATTATATCCAGCCTGGTTTGGTGTTAATTGGTTTGAAAATACTTTTCTATATTTTATAGTAATGACATATCAATTATTTGGTCTTATTATACAAGCTTTACAAAATTGTGCTAATGATTCCTATCCCCCAGCCTATCTTATTATATTAACAGCTCAAATGAAAGCTCTAGAAATAAGAGTAAGTGCTATATGTCGTACAGAAAATGGCGAAGAAAAATTGTGTTTAAGTCATAAGGAACGCTTGAAAAATCTTAAGGAATTTAATAAGTGTATAAAGGATTATAGAAATATATTAAAGTATATTTAACTAAACTTAATATAAATTAATATTTAAGTTATCAGTTTTTTCTTTTAATTTCTAGATTATTTACCATAATTGAAAACATTATTTCAAAAGCTTGTCTAGCTCAGTTTGTTTGTTCAGCTTTGGTTCAATGTACCGTTGGTCTACATTTTCTTTATGTTGTAGATGCAGCCGATTATAGTGCACAAATTCTTTCGATTATCTTTTTTGTAGCTGTAACTTTGGAAGTTTTTATTATATGCTATTTTGGTCATGTTATGAGTACTCAGAGTTGGAATTTAACATATGCCTTCTATTCGTGTGGCTGGTTGGCTCAATCCCCAAGTTTTAAAAAGAATTTGCTAATAACATTAATGCGTACGCAAAGAGAATCGATTATTTATGCTGGCTCGTATATACCGGTAGATTTGCCAACATTTGTATTGGTAGGTTTTTCTAGTATTTCCTGATTTGAGGTATTGTTTTATTCTTTTTTTTACAGCTAATGAAATATGCCTATTCCACGTTTACTCTACTAATACGTTTTAAATAATCTTTGGTTCTTGCTTTCATAAATTTGTTGACATTTACTAATGATTTCAATGAAAGTGTAATTCGAAACTGAAGAAAAAATCTTGGCATAAAGAAGATTGTGTGCAACAATTAGCTGCTTTTAAAAATTATGAACATGGATGTCGGAAATCATTATTTTATACTCGATCATTTGAATTTTAGATCTATTGATTCTTGGAAGATATTGTTTTGATATAACTGCGTGTGAAACTTTATTGATTATAAAAATTGTTTGCTTTAGAGAAATTACATGATATAACATATCTGCATATAATTCACTGCACTAAGTAGTTACCGGTAAATTTTTTGCACACTTTTAACCACCTCAAACTATAGTCAATAAAAATATACATTTTATTAATAATCTTACTTATAATTACAACAAGAAAATAATTAAAATTAACCAGCATTAGGAGAATTGTCGTTACGTTCATTATTATTTTCTTTAGGACTTTTACTTTCTTTATTTTTAGCGTCATCTGTATTATTTGGTGAATTACTATCCGGATTTTCAGGCTCTCTAACCTGTTCCTCATAACCTTCTTTATTTTTATCACTATTATTATTGGTCTCATTGCCACTATCACCACCTGTTTCTTTGAGCTTTTTCCACATTTTGGCAGCTGCCAAAAGTTTAAGATTTGGTCTAGCCATTTCATCTTCGGGGAATATATAATCGAATACCTCTTCCCAACCTTCTTCCACGCCCGTTTCGGAAACAATCTTTTGTCGTTTCTTAACACGTCTAGGCATTTTATCCATAACTTTTTCCAAACTATCCTTATCGCCTGATTCACGTTCGAAGTCACGCCATGCCTCCAGCAATAAAACTCTAGACTCTTTATCGCCCAATTGTCTTAAGGTATCATTAGCTCTTTCATATACCCTACGTGCTAAGCGTACATTCATATCGGCATCTTCTTCAGCAATTTGGGAAGTTAATTCGAATTTAGCATATGACATCCAAACTTTAACATGTTGTGTTCTTTCCAAAAGTCTTTCATAAAGCTGGCGGGCCAATTCAGATTCACCTTGGGCTACTTCAAAATCTATATAGGCTTTCCATAACAATTCAGGCATATCTAAACGTGGTTGTTGCACGGCCAATTCATAAATAGCTCTTGCCCTTTCTGTATCACCCAAAAGATTTTCCAATTCGGC
This sequence comes from Chrysomya rufifacies, assembly GCA_014858695.1. Classification (NCBI taxonomy): domain Eukaryota; kingdom Metazoa; phylum Arthropoda; class Insecta; order Diptera; family Calliphoridae; genus Chrysomya; species Chrysomya rufifacies. The sequence continues at coordinate 3,963 of JACGTJ010004673.1, read as the reverse complement.
AAATTTCATCCACGTTACACAATTTTCTGGACCGAATTCTAAAAATTTCTCATATAATAAACGACAACGATCAAATTCTCTCAATTGGATTTCCAATTCTATATATCCTCTAAACAATTTATCTCGAGGACACATACCGATGGCCATACCTAGAGTTTTTCTTGCTTTCTGTAAATCTTTACATCTAATTTCGAATTGGGCATACATTAGCCATATTTTACTGAAGGTAAACTTCTTGTGAGGTATTAACTCCAAACAGGTTTTGTAAATTTGGCGAGTTCGTTCCAGATCTTCAGTTTCAAGTTCTTCATAAAGAGCATAGTTAATCCACAAATATATATAACGACGCCAATAATTTTTCTCATTTGCTGGAGGAACATTTGAAATGGCACGTTCATATGTTTCGCGTATATGATCAACATCACCCTCACCTTCTATCAATCTCAAGTAGTCGAACCAAGCATCATAGTTTTGAGGATTATTAGCCACTTCTTGTTCGTATTGGAATTTTCTTTTGGACACTATAACATCTTCAATGCCAGCACGATCACCATATTTCTTTTCGTGTATTGTATAAGCTTTGTACAATTCTTGTGTGCGATCTTTGGGTAAATGATCCAAAGCATACTTGTAGATTACTCTAGCTCGATCATGTTCTTTCTGACCTTCTTCAAAACGTGCAAAAGCAATAAATAAACGTTCATCTATATAATCATCACCAAAGAATTCTACAGCTCTTTCAAATACTCGACGAGCACCATGTATAAAACCGTGGGATTCTTCGAATCGTGCAAATTTTATCCAATTCTTAACATCTGGGTGGACATAAACAAAACGTTCATAAATAGCCCTGGCTCGATCAATTTCTTTGTAACGTAACTCGAAATTGACATAAGTTTGCCAGGCTTGTTCTTCCGGCTGCCATTCCATCCATCGTTCGAAAACCTGTCTGGCTCCTGCTACATTCTCCAACATCTCTTCCATGTAAGTATATTTATACCAAAATTGATTTACACGAGGCATTATAGTAACCGCTCTATCCCAAAGATTACGTGCATGATTAACCTGTTTATTTTTCATTTCCATTTCGGCATATTTCAGCCAAATAGTAATATTGCGATGATCATTGTCCAATGCACGTTCCCAAATGGAACGAGCACGTTGTATTTCCTTTTGGGATTCTTCCCATTGAGCATATTTAATCCAATGACTAACTACCATACGATTTTTACGTAAATTATCCTCAAAAACTTTACGTTTACGCTGTTGATAGTCGGCTAACTCAGCTGGATCAGAGATCTTTTGTTTGGGTGGAGGTGGTAAGATTTCTAAATCACGTTCTTTAGCTTCACGTAAAAGTTGTTCAGCTGTAATTTGTACCTCTGCGGGAGCTTTGTTTTTGACCTGTACAGGAAAAAATAAAAAAAAGTTAATTGTGTTAACTCTGAAGTTGTTTAATTAACTTACCTTTGCCACTTTGGGCATTTTTTGTGGACGTTCCATATTGCTTATAGAGAATAAATAGCTTTCGATTGATAAATTTATTATTTAGTCAACAATTTTTGAAATTTTTATGAGATTTACACAAAATTTCTGGTAAACGTTGTAAAATGCGGATTTTTTTTTATAAAAACACAAACCGCATCTGACATCAAAACAAACTCAGTGTTGTAAAAATTTGGTACTTTTTTTTCCTTTCTCCTATTTTTGAAGCACCCTGTCGACGACAGAATTTAAAGCAGAATTGAAAGAAATACATTCAAATTACAATTTGGTACACTGCAAGCAAATACTCATATAAGAAATAATTTTTGAAAATAAATGTTAATTAAAATAATTTCTTACTTATAACAAATTTTTAAGTTAAATAATTTATTGGCCAAACATTGGGGCTTCCGCAGCTTGATGTCAAACACAGTAAAGTTGGCAAATAATGATAACTTGTAGTCAACTTCACAATTCAATGCTGCCACTGAAAATTTAATTGAGGGACAAGGTAAAATTTGGGTTTTATTTCTTAAATTTGGGTAGATTTCTTGGTAAGGTATTTGTTCCAGTGGCAACATTGCAAAAAAGAAAAAAATAGCTGTGTAGATAAGTTCACACTGCAGCGGCGATTTGGAAGAAAAAACATCAGAAAAATCGGAAATTTAGTGTTTAAAAATAAGCCCCAATATGTTGTTCCAAGTTTTGCAACGTTCTACATTGCGCGGCGTTCAACAATTGAACAAAACACGCTGGATTAATACTACTGCTATGGTAAGTTGTCTGGAAAAAATGATTTTCTTGTTGAACATCTTGGTCAAAAGGATTATGTAATTGTGACTTTTTTTGATAAAAAATTTATGAGATAATAGGAAAAGTGGATAAAAATCTTTTAAATACTTAGGGTTAAGTAAATTATAATTTTTTAAATAATATTTTGTGTCTAATTTAAGTGTTGAATTGTGTATACTTCATATTCGACTTGGTTGAAAAAAGGTTATGTTGTGAAAAATTGTGTGAAAGTTTTTTTTTCTATTATTATTTTTGTAAACATTGCATTTGTTGTAAAAGAATTTTATGTGAGTGTTTGTAACCGGTATTTAATGCTGGCAACAGCTGTAATAAAATGTGTAAAAAACCCCTATTGGAAATTTATTACACAAGAGTTTGCTTTAAATTTTTAACTTTGGTGGCTACAACTTTATATAAAAATAAATAAAATTATTTTGATTGAGTATTGCGATAATTAAATTTATATTATGCTAATATATAACACTGTTTCCAATAAAAAAATGTTGAAAACTTAGCACATAAATTTACAATTGTATTGCCTCTTACAAATTTTTGTTGGAAATCCTTTCCTTTATTTTATTTTGTGCGAAAATTAAACAAATTATAAATTCATTGATTTACTCAGTACTTAGTTTCCTGGAAAAGTTAACGAACGGTACAATTGTCAACTATTCTTGTTCATGATATAAAGAAAATTTGAGAAATACAATAAAGAAAAACTTGCACATTTTTATTTTGTTTTTGCTGCTATATTCAAATAAAGAGCACATGCAGTATTTCTGAAATAAAGTGCAAAAATTGTTAAAAGTTGACATTTATTTTTATAAATATTTGTTAAAACATTAACATTAATTCGAATTTTCACCAATATAAAATCTGTGATTTATTTGTTGCAGTTTTACCGTGTTCTGATTTTGCTACTTTTATTTATTTACATATACTTATTTATATTCATATACATTGCTATTATGCTATTATACCCAGCAAGCATTTATTATCGAAAATGACTCCTAAACGTAGCTTCATGTTGTTACTGAGACACTAATTTTCTATCACTGTCTGTTCTTAAGGATGTCAGGTTTTATATGACTAAAGGGTGTCATATAAAACCTCGTTTCGATAGTTTTTATATGGCACCCTTTAGTGTACTTTTTTTTAGCGCCGTTTTAGTGATATTTAGAAGTCTAAAAAGGGGGGTCATTTTCTGTTCTTAAGGGAATCACTATTCGGTAAGAAATATACCTCTTTTTGATAGTTTTTAAATGTCACCCTTTAGAGTACTTTCTGGGTATCTATTTAGTGATATTTAGAAGTTTTATAAGTAAAACAAGAATTTTTCTAAACAAAATCTTTTTTATCAGTAATACAAATGAACTCTGTGATTAGAAATTGTTATTTATTTAAAATAAAACAACCAAATGTATATACTTACAAGATATTTTGTTAATATTTACTATGTAACAATATTGTTAATTATTATTTATTTTTTAAATAACACTAATGTTATACATTCACTGAGTTAAATTTTATAATTCTCTTTGTCTTGTTTTCGCTCTCTAATCATTCTAGACTAGATTTTTAGATTAAAAGTCGATACTAATTGATTTGTTATTGTAAATTTGAGAGTCTTTTATAATATAAACATAAAAAGTTTACTAAACGGACACTTTTTCGATAGTTTTATCT
>JACGTJ010004667.1:329-12191 GCA_014858695.1 Chrysomya rufifacies | reverse complement strand
TTTTTTTTATATTTTTTGTTTTTTTTTTTTTTTTGCCTTTTAAGGCGAAATAGAAAAAGGTTTTAGTTGAAAAGATTTTCAAAGTAAATTTTCTTGTTTTTTTTATGTTAATAATAATTTAATATAAATCATGTTAATTGTTATATTTTTTAAACAAATTCGATTTAAGTTTTTTTTTTTTTTTATAATAACAAATTGTTAATTTTTCTTTTTAATTTAAAAAAATATTTTGTTGTTATTAATATTTAATTTTTTTTTGTTTTTTTGTTATGTTTACATTTTATTATTTAAGAAAATAATTATTAATAATTAAATATAAAATATTAATATTTTAATTATTTTTTTTTTTTTAGTTATATAAGAATTGTTGTTATTGTTATTTAAATATTTATCATATATACAAATTACATACATATAATATTTAAACAAAAAAAGAAGAAAAAAGGAATATATTATTAAACAAAAGAAGAAGAAGAAGAAGAAAAGAAGTAAAGTTAAAGAAATTTAAAGTTAAAAAAGGAAAGTTTTTAAAACGAAAAAAAAAATAGTTAAAAAATAATAATATTTAATAATAATAGAAAAAAATATTAATAAAATATTTAAAAAAATAAAATAAATAAATAAAATGACGAACAATATACTCCAAAGAAAACAACCAAATATATATATACACACATACATACATACATAAAAAAATAAAATTTCTTAAGGAAATTAGTTATATATATAAAAACAAATATATAATAATTTAAATAAAAAAAAAACAAAAACAATATTATATATTATATACAATAATTTAAAATATATAAAGAAAAAAAAATGAAAATATATTTAATAAGAAAAAAACATATTTATATTACAATAACAAAAACAAAAAAATATACAAAGAAAATAACGAACAAACCAAGAAAATAGTCAAATATAACAAGTTTTAATTAAAAAAAAAAATACAAAAAAATATTTTGAAACAGTTGCCATATTTGAATTAGTGAATTACAAAACAAACAAAAAAAAAAATTAATAATTTTCTTAATTTTTTTTTATTTCTTAATTTAATTTTAATTATTTTTATTTTATTTTTTTTAATAATTAATTATACGAGATTAAATTGTTATATATATTTAAAACAACAAAAAAAATTTAATATATAATTGTTAACAAAATTTATTATTATATACACTGAGAAAAACAAAAAAGAAAAACGTATAAACATGTTAAAAACACTAGAATTTCAATTATATATAGAAAACAAACAAAAACAAAAAAATTATATTCTTTAGGTACCTTTAAGAAAAAAATTACAATAATAAAACAAAAACAAAAAATAAAACAACAAAAACATATTTGCAAACAAAACATAAATTTTACAATATTTAAAACATGTTAGTTTTGTAACAATTTTTAAAAAAATATTAAACAAATAACCAAATTTTTCTTTGTTTTTTTTTTTTTCTTTTTAACCAAATCATTTTAAAAATTAAACAAAAGCTTTGAAAAAAAAGCTTTTGTTTGATTTGTTAAGTAACAAATTTAAGCAAAAATATATTAAAAAAATAGTGAAGAAAAGAAAAATTTAGAAAAAAAAAGAAATGGTTTAACTTTATAAAACTTAAAGAAAATATAAAGCTTTTTTCTTAAAAACAAAAAAGAACTTTAGCTTTTGGCCGCACTTTCCTTGTAAAATTGTAAAATTTTCGTTAAACTAAAGAAAAATTTTAAACAAATTTCTTTAATTGAATTCAAAATGAGCTTTTTCTTCAAACACTATAATTAATAAAGTTCAACAAAAGCTCTTTTTCCCTTACCAAAAAATCAAGCTTTTGTTTGCTTTATTAAAAAAACAAAACTTTTATATACTTTCACTTAATTTAAACGTTTATAAATAAAAAGTTCTTTAAATAATAATAAAAAAAACTTGTAGAGGCTTTCGAAAGCTCTTTTAAGAAAAGCTTTTAATGTTTTCTATAAGTTTTTTTTCTTTTTAATTAAATAATTTTTATTTATAAACATTTAAATTAACCGAAAGTATGTGAAAGTTTTTTTTTTTTTTTTTTTTTTAATAAAGCAAGCAAAAGCTTTTTTTTAAGGCAAACAGGCTGAAAGCTTCCAATTAAGTAAACAAGTTTAAGTTAATTTAAGAAATTTTTATTTTCGTTGATATAATGAAAAGAATATACATTATAATCAATTTTGTTTGAATTTTAAATCTAATAAAAGCTTTTTTTTTGGAAGCTTTAGTATTCTTGGTAAAATAAACCAACAAAAGCTCTCTTTTGCAAAGTTTTCTTTATATTTACTATTTTGTTTATTAATACACCGTGCGTTTTACAGTGAAAATGTAAAAGTTTTAGATTATGAAGCTTTTTCCAATTTTAATTGATAATTAAAAACTTCTAAATTTTCAAAAATAAAGCCTTTACAAGAGCTTTAATTAAAGTCTTATAATAATTCCAAAAAAGAAACTGTTTTAATTGTTTAAACAACATGAACTTTAAGTCCAATTTTCAATATATTATACAAAAGTTATATAAATTTAAACAAAAGCTTTTATGAAACCTTTTTTTAATTCTTTTAAAAATCAATATAAATTTTTAATAAATTTATTAACTTCTTCGAAAATAATTAGAAAGGCTTCCTAAACTTTGTTTCAAAATTTAAAAAAGAACAAAGCTTTAAGTAAGTCACTTTCTTAAAGCTTTCAAAATTAAAAAAAAAAACCTCAAAATGTTTGCAAAATAGTAATAAACTTAACATTAATTAATGAATTCTTTAAATTTTGCTAAGCTAAATTTTTTCTTAATAAAAAAGCACTAAGCTTTAAAAAAAAGCAAACAAAGCTTTTGGTATTCTTAAAAAAAAAAAAACTTTAAATTACGAGGTCCTAAAGTTCATTTGAAGTTTTATGGACATTTAACAAAAAACAAGTTTATAAATTAAGCTTTTAAGCTTAGGAATTCAAAAAAGCTTTGTTTATAAACTTGTTTTTTGTTTAACACCAATAAAACTTTAAATTAACTTTAGAACTTTGTTATTTAAAGCTTTTTCAAGAATTCCAAAAAATTTGTTTTTTAAAGTTTAGTGGTTTTTCTACAAAAAGCTGTTTTTGAATTCCTACAAAAAAGCTCCAAAAAAATTAATTCTTAAAAGTTTAAAAAAACCTTTAAAAGAAAAAAAAAACACTCAAGAGCAGGTTTTGGAATTCTTAAAAATTACTTTAAAGAATAAATTCTTGCAAAGCTGTAAAAAAACAAACAAAAAGTTTATAAAAAAAGCTTTTTTGAGCTTTTAAAGTTGAAATTGTTATTTGTAAAACAAATGTTAAGCTAATAATTTCAAAATATTTTAAAATTATAAACAAAATTTGTTACAAAAACAAAGTTAAGCCATAACTTTTTTTTCTAGCTAAACAAAGAACAAAGTTAATATTAACAAAATATATTTTTTACCCCCTCCCCCTCCCGCCATATATTTAACAAAATTAAACCTTAAGCTACCCTAACCCTAGACCCACCTTAATTTCCTATAACTTTCCCCTTTTAAAAAAAAAATAAATATATATATAGAAAAAAAAGATAAATCTACTAATTAAATAAACATTAACAATAATATTTACATATACACTGTTCAAAATATACCTGTAAGTTTATCAACAATGAGATTTTATTTATTAATTTTTAAGTTTTGTTTAAAAATTTTAATAAATATAATAAAAAAAATTTATTAAAAAAAAATTATATATTTTTTAGTTAAAAAAAATGAAAGAAAAAAAAAATAGAAATTAATAAAATTATATTAAAAAAACAACAACAACAAATTACACATATTATTAATATACAAAATGAAGATGATATAAGATGATGATGATGAAGAAGAAGAAGAAAAACGTAATAGGTAACGTTTATATACAATATTATTATATTATTATATATATATTTAGTATAAAAATAAAAACAACAAAAAAGAAAAATTAATAAAAAAAAACTGAAAGAAAAGAACAAAAAAAAAACGTATTTAATTTTGAGGACAAAATAATAAAAAACCAAAAAAAGAAATTTAAAAAAATGAGTTTTATTTCAGCCTAAACATAAACTCCAAGAAATGTTTGTTAATATAACAAAAATTTTAATTAAATTAAACAAATTTTTATTCAAAATAATTCAAAAAATCAACCAAAATTTTTGTTATATTGCAAAACAAAAACACAAACAAGTAGGTATTAATATTATTTAAAAAAATAAATAAAGTTTCTAAATTCCAAAAAACAAAAGCTTTTGAAAGATAAATTTTACTTATATATAACATTTTTCTCTCCCCCTTCTCTTTACAGATCAAATAAAATTTCTTATTTTAACGGAGGATGATAATAAGGATCTTACAACTGTCACTAGTTCAGTTAATGATTTTATAATTATGGAAGATTTAAATGAAATCAATAATGCTTTAAACGCTAATACGCATTTAAGATTAGATCATATTGTTGAAGATGACAATGATGATAATGATGATGATGTTGATGGAGTTAGAGATAGAGATAATGATAATAATCTTAATGAGAGATGTACACGTTTAGATTCATGTCAATCACCAGATCAATTTTTTGTTAATATGGTTAATGAATTTCTTAATGATGATACAACACCAGAAACTCCTACTCCTTTACTTAAAATGGCAACAACAACAACACCAACAATCACTAACACATCAGCAACTTCATTATCCACTACAACAACACCTTTAAATACCGAATATTTAGAAGTTAACAATGACAGTTTGAATTCCACAAACGTTCAAGGTTTTATCGATTTCGTTTCCTTAAATGAAACCGCCAATAAATTGAGCACAACAACAACGACAGCAACTGCAACAACAACCACAACAACATTCTCAACTAAATCCTTTAAAGCTTTAACAACACACAATTCTTTAATTTCACTAAATAATTCCTCATATGATTCGTCTGTTTTACGTATTAATGAATTAACCGATGAAACAAGAAATCTAAATAATTTATTATTAAATCCTTTAAATGAGAACTTGCCTACAAATGTTAAGGAGATATCATATCAAAGATTTGGACGTTTTAATACAAATTTACCGTTGGAGGTGCATAATTTCAAGTGTCATCTGTGTGCGTTTTCATGTGCCTGGAAGGAGGTATTGTTGCAACATTTTCAAGATAAACATCCCACGTAAATTATATTAGTATATTAATAATATTTAGAAAAAAAAAAACAAGAATTGAATTAAGAATTTTCGAAAAAATTTAATTTCAAAAATTTTACAAAAAATTTTAACATTAAAAAAAATGTTAAATTTTAAGAATTTTACAAAAATTTTAAGAAGTTTGCTAACAAAAATAGGCAAATATTCCTATTTATTTACCAAAAATCTTATTTAAAGTTAGAATTTACGCTTAAATATTCAATTTTAATTGAAATTTAAAAATAAAAGCTTTAAAGCTTTTAAACATTTTTAACAACTTTGCTAAAAAATTTTAATATTTTGCAATTTATTTTTAAAAAATCTTATTTAAAACATAAATTTACTCTCTACTATGCAATTTTATTTCAGAATTATGAAAAAAAGCTTAAAAGCTTTTAAAAATTTTTTAAATTAAAATAAAAAAATGCAAAGTTTTTATAATTTTCTTTAAAATATTAAAAAAATTTAACTTTGAAATAAAAAATTCTTTTTGAAATTCAACTTTAATTGAGAATTATTAAAACAAGCTTTAAAGCTTTTCAAAAATTTTAAGAATTTAAAAAAAAATCTTAAATATTTAAAAAATCTTATTTAAAATTAAACTTTGCTTCTTCATACTTAATTTTAATAAGAAATAAAACTTTAAAGATTTCAAAAAAGCTTAAATTTCAAATCTCTACAAGAATCTTAAAATAACATTTGAATACTAAAAAAGCTTAAACAAAGTTAAGTTTAAAAATTCAGCAAATATTTCAACATTTTTACAGAAAAAAATTTAACTAAATTCAAAAATGTTTGAAATTTTGAAAAAAGATGCTTAGAATTTAAAAAAAAAGCTTTTACAAAATTTTTTAAAAATTAACTTTATAATGATTTTTTAATTCCTTTAACTAAAAATATGCTAAGATTTGAAGAAACCTAAAAGCTTTTTAAAATATGTAAAGAAAAATAGGTTATTTTTTAAACTTTCTTCAAAAAGTTTTCAAAAATGTTTAAAGTTTAAGATTTTTTAATAAAACGTTGTTTAATAAAGCTTTTTAAAGCTTTCTTAAACAAATTCTTAAAATTCTTTTAAAAGCTTTGATAAATTTCTAAAGTATGTTTGAAATTATGATGAAAATTCTTAGAATATTAAAAAAAGCTTTTTTAATTTTTGAAATTTTTTTGTGATGAGAAAAAGCTTTTTTATTTTTTCAAAATTTTATAAAATTTGAGTTAAATATAAAAAAATATTAAAAAATTAACAAAAGTTTTCTAATTTTTTATGAATTTTTAAAATTTTTAATTCAATTCAAAGTCAAAACGCAAAAAAAAACTAAAATTTGAAAAAAAAAAAAATCATAAAAAAATATTTAAAAAAATATATAAAAGTATTTATATTAAATTTAAAAAAAATAATAATAATTGTACTTTTAAAGAACATAAAAATACTCAATAAACATTTTAAATTTTCAATTTTAAACCTTAAAAAAACAAATCTTTTTATTTCATTTGAAAACAGTCATATTAGGTACAACTTTGAGCAACAACTTAGTCAGGTCAATTGTTGTTTTTGTAAACACAATTGCTACCGTAAAATACCTTTTTTCTTAAACCGAAAAAAAGGTTCAAACAGTAGACGGTACTACCTGCGACTGTTTTTCTTTGATAACTTTCATATTCTTTCTTTTTTTTCTCCAACTCAATTCCACTTTTTTAATTGTCCCTCATTTTTAAGAAAAATAAAAAATTTTATATATATTTTTTATAATTTATCAATGGTAAGCAATTTTATTATATATAATTTTCTAATACACATTTTTTTGTTTATTATTTTTCATTTTTTTCTCTATTCTAATAAAAATTTAGATTTTGCCTAATTTATTAACTAGTTAAAATTTTTAATCTTATATGTATGTAGTTAGTATTCGATTTCTAACAATACAAAAACCCCAACAAAGTAGTCTTTAAAATATAAATTTGCTTAAGATTAAAAGTAATAGTCAAATTGGCTATTAAATAGAAATTCATGGTGATTTAAGTCTGCAGACATAAGTCCTAAGTTGAACTTTGTGTGTAAAGGATATGCTCACAAATATGTTCATAGAATATATACGTTTTTAAATCCTTAATTCCTTTGCAATTATGCAGTACATTTTTAGATCAAAAATGTGAAATTTTGTCAAAAGAAATTGACAATTTAGATGTCATAACCTTTGATCTTTAAGCCATTATCTCCCACTTCCAATTTTGAACTAGATTTCAAGAAATTTGTTACACTATAATATTTTTGGTTCCGAAATATAGCAGGTTTTATGAAAACAGGCAGGTTTTATGAAAACAACACAACTTAAGTGATTACTCACATAACTCCCTAGTTACGGAGACGCAATCTTGCAAGTACCGATCTTGCTGCCCCGTCTTTTCACATTAGCTGCTAATGGACAAATGTCTATATAGTATTACCAAGAAACTTTTGATCTCAGATCGAAAATGCAAGTACGAATTAAGAAATACGTCACTCTCAATCACTTCAAGTCATTCCCAAGTACATGACAATCCAAAAGCTTTTAGCATATAACAAGATTCTCAATCTCCATATATTCCTTGAGAATTATAAACGACTTATAATGAAACATAGTAGTGTTGATTTGTTGCTGAATTTCAGAAGTTCTAATTAAGTTAATTGCTTCTAACTTGTTTTAAAGATCGGAAACAATTTCACCAAATAGATTAAACTTTCTTAATGTTAGCCCTAATATATGTAGTTACCTTAATATGTTTCAATATATAAAGATTCTATTCTCTTTTCTCATCTATAGATTGACATTGAGACCTTATGTTGCAAATTAATCCATCCAACAATTTGAGCCAAAACTAACTAAAAAAAAACCAAAACCATTTACCATTGAAGGTCTTAGATCAGTATTATTCAGTATTTAGCTAAACACACACACACACGCATATATAAATTGATAAGATAGGAAAACAGTGAATTTTACCAGATTCAGATTTAAAGATAATGTTTTTGGATCATTGCTGCTGAAAATACAAAACCATTCTTTCGTTTTCTATGTTAGACGGATTTGTTTATGGATTTTGGGTTTATAATTTTGTTATCGTATTCCCAATAGTCTGACGGATATACATAGCTATATCGTCTCAAAATTTTATCGGGACTCAAGAAGGATACAATAGTATTTCATGGTGTATATCACCAAGAAACATGTAATGTGACAAATATTGTTACATCATCATGAAAATCAGTTCCGCGGTCAGAAAATCAAATCGGCGCGTCTTCGCCAGATCTATTCAGACGAGTAAACTTTCGGTTTTTTTTTCACAACACTTGCTGAGTTAACAATTATTCGGTCGATGTAAGTTCGGATCATTTCGAATCGGAGATCTAATTGAATAACGTGTAGGAAAATTAAATAGCTATTGTAAAATTTTTACTAAACCTGTGAAGTAGAGAAGATCTTAAGTTCTTCTTTAGGGTGAAAAATTTCCAGTTTTCGTAAGTGTTCGTAACGTTTCGGAAGAGAGGTCTCTTTTTTTGTCGTGGTGTTGCATCGGAAGATCAAGTAGTGACAGGAGAATTGTTAATACGATTCGGTTTAAAGAGATTTATATGTCTTAATCTTTTCAATATTTGAAAGTATATAATAATGAAATTTTGATTATTTTTTTTAGAATTCTGAAATACTTGGATTTCTTTTTTTCATTTATATTATAGGTTTAGGGGGAGTTCTTTTGATACATCTACGCTTTAATAACCTACATTATTAGTTCTTAATTAAGTAAAATATTTTTTTTTTTTTTTATTTTCTAATATTTTTATTTTAATAACTTCTACAACATTTCATTAGAAAATTGCTTTTCAATCATATTTACTATCATTTCATTTAAACAAATAAAAAACCAAAAAAACTAAAGCAAAAAATCGGGTGTTAGTTTCCAATTAAGCTTTAAATATTATATAATTTGTTAAAAAAAAAAGTTTATAAATATTATAATTTATATATTTTTATAATAAATTTTCTCTATAACTTTTTTGTTTTTTAAATAAAATTAGTTCATTTTCTTTTAAAATTAATAATATAAGTAAAAACTTAAATATTTTTCTAAAAACTAATTAAATTTTTTAAATTTGTTTATAGTTTTAGCTTATAAATTAAAATTTAAACCAAAAATTTCTTATTATTTTTTTAATTCTTAGTAAATTTTTATTTTTTTTTATTAGATTTTTGTAAATTTATTTTATTTTTTATATTTTTTCAATGTTTTTTTTTTTCATATTTTTTTAAATAATTAAATTTTTTACTCACATATTAACCTATTATTGCAATTTTTTTCTTTTTCTCTTTCCTCAATCCAATCCCCATCCCAACACCTTTACCACATGACGTACGTACGTTTGTTTGTTTGTTTAATTGTTTGCTCACTAACATAACCTTGAAATACCTGATCCTTTACCTAAAACTCCTTAACAATCTTAGAGAATTATTGGACAATATCGGTGAAATCTGTAACATCTTTAAATAATATTGCTTTGGAGGAAATAAAACAGAAAAAATCCAAAAGAAATGATTATCCAACAACAACAAATTCTGAATCACCTTCTACACGTTGCATTGGTGGCGGTGTTGGTGTTGGTGTCAGCGGTGATATGGCTGTTTCCAGTAATAGTACCAGCAACAACAATAACAACAGCAACTGTTTTCCTAATGATTCCAATATAACATTTAGTATTACAACATCCAGTCCACGTGGTAGTAGTAATCCTCAACATGTTTGTCCGCGTTGCGATAAAGTTTATACGTATAAAAAGAATTTATCACGTCATTTACGCTTTGAATGCGGCATATCACCTCAAGAGAAATGTCCATATTGTGAATATTTAACACGTTATAAACATAGTTTAAATGTTCATGTACGAACACAACATCCAGAATATTATAATATACAACATAAGACATTTTTAGATAATGGCAAATAGTTTGTGTTTAGAGTAGAGATGTACGGACCTATTACATTTGTCGTTTTATTAAATTTCGTTTAGACATTTAAAATGTCTACGAGAGCAGAGAAAATGTCTAGAAAGCTGACTTGCTCTTCAAAGTACACATCGCTTTGTGTGTATTAGTAAATTTTTTCAAAGTTTTCTTATACCTGTAACAAAAAAGAGCATAAAATCAAGTGCTGGAGAGAGAAAAGAGTCAGCAATCTAGCCATGTTTTCCATTCGAAACCACTACGTCAATTGTAATAAGGTTCATATTGATTTTGCATTTACTAAACTCAATTTCAAATGTAGGCTCTTTAGAACTTTTTGTAATTTTAGTTTTTTCAAAATTTGTTTAGTTTCTGTTTTATTGTGAAAAATGTTGCCTTAACTGGCCCTCCCAGTTAACTTATCTTGTGTTTAGCCAAAGTTAAAACTCAAATTGAATTAAAATTTTAAATTAGCTAAAAGCGTATGCTTTTCTGCTTTACATGTTGCTTTATTTAATATTGCCCGATGTTCTGGTTTAATAAAGTTTTGAGGGCAACATTTTGAATAGAAAAACAAAATGTAAATAAGGTTGGGTTAACTTTTGGTTAATCTATTTAAACTAATTTTACATGTTTCAAAATTTGTTAAGTTTCTGTTTCATTGTGAATAAAGTTGCCTAAAGAGCGAATAACTTATTTAGTATTTAAACAAAGTTAAACTTTGGTTAAACAACGTTAGCAATGTTGCCTTCTGATAAACTTTAATACAGCTAAGAAGCAATATTTAAGCAACATTTTCAACTTTAAAGTAGTTAGTTTGAGTTTGGTTTAGGTTAAAATTTAGTTAAGTTAAACGGTCTTGTTTAAGTTTTGTTTTTTAATTTGTAAATTATCTTAAAACAAGAGCATTTTTTCTAAATTTACGAAACTACAACTTAGGCCTGTTAACTTAACTAACAATCATTTAAAGTTAAACCTAAACTGCTTAACTGAAGATTAGTTTGCGTGGCAACAAAGTCATTTTAAGGTTAAAGTTAAACTTTAACTACATTAACTAACCCTACAATTACAGCAAAACAAGAACTGTAATTGTGTAATTTACAACTTAAACTTGTTAACTTATCTAACGTTTGTTCAAAGTTTAACTTTAACTAATTAATTGAAGATTAGTTTATTGTGAAAATAACATCAGTTTAAGTTTAAACTTTAACTCTATTTACCCCCAATTACACCAAAACAATAACTAGAAGTTAAATAATAACTTACAGTTAATTAGGGTTTAACTTTTAGTTATAGTTTAGGTAAGGTTTAGAATTGAAATTTGTTAAGTTTACAAGTTTAACATAAAATTCCTTAAATTTCATTGATCTTTTAAAAAAAATTAAACTTAAATTTTTAAATTTGTTTAGAATTTAGTATAGAAACTAGAATTTATAGGTTATGTTAACTCAGTTTTATTTTTGTTTATATGTTTCCTTAATTTTAAAGCATTTTTTGTAAGACTTTTTGAAAGCAGCTTAATTTAACTTAAATTTTTTGATCTCAGGTTTTAAATTATATAAAAATCTTATAAAATTTAAAGAAAAAAATTATTATAAATTCTATCAATTCCTAATTTTTAACAGGTAAGCTTTAATTTTTAATTTATATATAAAAAAATAAACTAAACTAAGAAAAAAAAAAAAAA
>JACGTJ010004654.1:0-21889 GCA_014858695.1 Chrysomya rufifacies | reverse complement strand
CATTAATCAGTTTGGAATATTTGATTCGGTTTCATTAATGAATAATTGTATATGATCAGCATTGGATTAGACTATTGTTTCTGACCGCACTTCCAGACAGGATTGTTACTACACATCTATTAAGCGCACAGACACCTACTTCAGAGATATTTTCTCCGCCAACGATTATACATATCTCCTCCGTTAACTCAATTTAATTGCAGATATGCTTCAGCATGCTCTGTCTACTTTCCTGAGAAGTCCATAAAACTTGGGAAAACTTAATAATACATTGAAGTAGTTAGATGCTTGAGCTGTTCAAGAGAGGAATCAGAATTTTTCTTCTTGAAAGTCTCAAAATCATTTCTAAAATACATTTTTAAACCATATTACAACTTTGCTAGACATGCTTAAAATCTTAAGAATTTTCTAGTCTAATATATTAGCCAACGCCAAGTTGTGGTAAGTTACTTAAGAACCCCAGTAGGTACTGAAATCCGAAAGCGGAATTGAAGATGGATTTTATAAACGTTATCCTTACCTGGAACATTACCCTTACAGCAAACAAATGGAATCCGCAAGGAAAAAATAGGAAGTGACGACCAGCATATACCTGATAGAAGCAGAGGTGACATAAAAACCATGGCTACAAACTGATCAAAATAGCAAAGATTTATTGAGACCCAATGGACCTTTCAAGAACGAAGGAACAACATCAGTTCGTCTGTCTAATTGTGTGTAAAATTTATAAAAAATTGTAATACATTTAATTTAATTAAATAAATCTTGCATAATTTTTGAATTAATTGGTATTCTAATACTGAAAAGACAGTAGCTTCAGGGGCGCTTAATAATAACTTAGTTTGATATCCGGGTTTTTCATGAATAACAACAGAAATTTACTATGTATTTATATATTCCAATGTACATTATTGCATTATTGGTCTCCCTAAAAGAAAATATTCATTGGTATAATGCATCCTAACAAAGTAAAGTTTAACTGGAATATAATAATAAAAAAAACAAAGCCTGTCTGTCATCAACGCTGCCAGACAAAACTAAACAATTTACAGTTTTTCTTCTTACTTTAAATTAAAGAAAAACTTTTGGATTTTCCACCAAAAAAGGAAAAGAATACAACAAAGTTTTATATTAAAAACTTGAAGTTATTTTCAAGTAAAGAAAAAATTGTTTTTTTTTAACACTTTTTTGGACTGCACTTCAAAATGCACAATTGCAAGTTTTTCATTATATTTTGCTATTTACAGAATTTTTGTGTGTATTTTATTTTTCTCCTTAAAAAATGAAAAAAAAATCGTTCATCCTGTGTGATTTTGATGTATGACTATATGCGGTATTATATAATACCAAAAGGATTAAGGGAAACACAAACTGTTATACTAAATGTTGTATGTATATTCAGTTAGTAAACTCAAACTAAAGCAACTACAGTCAATGTCGTTGATATTATTGTTAGTGTTGCAGCAATTGTTTGTATAGTCGTTTGAGTATTTCAACTACTTTTGCTAAGGAACTATTGGTTTTTCTATTTGAAACTTAAAATATTTTAGGAGTTTTCCCTTTCTGTTTTAAAGACTAGGATGGGTGAAGGGGGAGGACAAAAATCTCTTGGCTTTGTTGTGTTGGAACAAAAATACCAAAAAGTTAAGTTAGAGAAGGGTCTTTTGCAGTTGCTGTGGTTTAACTGCATATTTTTAGCTTCGATTTCAGTTTACTTGCAATTTTTGTTTTATTCTTTTTTTACTTTTAAGTACTTTTTTGTGTTTTTGTTCTCAAAGCCTTTCGAGAATACACTTGGAAATTTTTGTTTGGTAGAGTTTGGTTTTAGTTAGTTATTTTCTGTTTTTTAGCTGTATGAGAATTTTTGTTGCTGCTTCTGCTGCAGCCCAGCAGGGGGCGCTTACAGTGACATTGCACAAGAGAGGGTGACAATGATTTATTGCAAAGAGATACGCGACATACGTAAGTACATAACCATATACTTATATGTATATATTTGTTGTATATGCTTTTACTTGCAACATATATGTACATACATACGTACATTTTTAAGTAAGGATATTATGTAGTTAGTATATAAACATGACTATTATATTTACATATACATACATGTGTTTGTATATAAAGTTATGTTTAAATTCAGAACATCAACAAAACGAATTTTGTTTTTATTGTAAATACTCTTACTTTATTTAAATTATAAACGAAATTCATAGTTGTAGAAAACAATTCCTGCAGTTTGATGTAAAAATAAAAGAAATAAATTAGCTGAAATAAAATACATCAAATTATTGTTGTAACTGTAACTATTGGATGTTTATACCCTGCACCATCATAGGTATAATGAGTTTGTGCTGATGTTTGTAACATAGAGATACTGTTTTTGAACATCCTTAAGTATACCGTTCAAATCTGAATTACTTTCTCAGTCGTTTAAAGAAACTCCGTTCGGCCGACTGGCTGACTTGTACAAACTCTATAATTTAGCAGCTATCGTCTTAAAATTTAACAGAAGTAAATTATTTCCTACTGGGCCTAGCTTATTGAAATTGGCTATGATCGAACCAATATTTTATCTAGCCTCAATACAAATATACCCCCGGAATAAAAATTTAAGTTCATAACTCGCTAATATTAGCGTGTATTTTGTATGTATAACTTTATTATTAATCTTAACTTACGGACCAGTTTCATTATAATCGGCACATTTTTATACCTAGCTACCATTCAAATGTTCTTCCAAAATTATGATAAAAATAGTAAATTATATGGTCGAGGTTGTAATTTTATAGATATTTCAATACAATTTGGCGCAAATTATTATATTGACAGTTCGGTCCAATATTTCACCTAGCCCCCATGCAAATGTACCCTTGGAATGAGGTTTTAACACAGTCGCTTAAAAGAATCTGCAATCTAATGAAATTTTATATACCTAACTTTCTTATTTATCTTAACTTATGTGCTAAATTTCATTTTAATGACCCTATTGTTTCGCTTTGGTTCCAAAAAGTTAAACTCAAAATATTCTTAAATATGCGAGTAAGAATCACAATTTTAAAGATATCTTCACAAAGGCCTAATCTTTTAAAATTGCAAACGATTAGTCCATTAATTTACTTTGTATAAAGTGGTGCAGGGTATCATATAGTCGAGCATAAACACTGTTACTTGTTTTCTTTTTATTAGTAATTTATATTTTACAGAATTGTTACACTTTCTTGAAGTTATACTATGAATGAGAAATGTTTTATTTTATAAAAATTATAAAAAATAATGGATCCGTTGTACATTTACACTTGCAATCATTTTCTGGAGTTCTTTTTCATATTAAGTTTTGCTCTCAAAAGAAGGATGTTGAGAAAAATCTTTAGTTTTTTCTTTCTTTTGTTATGGTGGCTGGTTAGAATATTTGAAAGACTGTGAGTTATTTATGACACTTTCTTTAGCAATTTTTCAATAGTTTTGGATTTTTCTTTTTAGAAAAGTAAAAATAAATTACCAAAATTATTAAACTCTAACTTTTGTTTAGCTTGGTAAACTTTTAAATTTAATGCTGAAAGAAATTTCTTAGAATTACAAAATTCTAAATATTAAAAAAATACAAAAATTTAGAAAAGAAATTACACGGCATAATATGTAGTAGAATATTTCTAAGTATAACATTTTTTATAGTTATTTAAAATCCCCTTTCAACTTTGTCATCTAATGGGAAGACATAGTTTATGAAAACATAAATTTTAGTTTTGTCTTAACTTAATTGTCATAATAATTAATGTTTGCCTGTATCATCTACAACGTGATTAAATTTGGAAAGAGTAAAGAAATCTTTTTCTAAATTTAAATATAATTTTTGTTTATATAATTTTCACATTGTTCTAGTTGTCTAGTGATTAATTAAAAATATTGTTTTCCTTTTTCAAAGTTCTTGTCAACATTTATCATTTTGTGAAATAAATAAAAAATATAAAAATTTTAAATTAATTCTACGATTTTGTTAAAAAAGCAAAAAGTGACAATATTTTTTTTAGCTTATAATTCAAATTCTTAACTAAACAAGTTTATTTGTTGTTTGACGAAATAAAAAAAATTTGCTTAATAAATAAAATTTTGTGAAATTTTTGGTATAATTCAATGATTTTGTGAAAAAAAAAACGAAAATTGTTTATATCATATATCATTTTTAGCTTGTTTAAAATGTTTAAAAGAAAAAAATATTTTTGAATACCCCGCTCGTGATACGTCCTACATCAATTAAACCGTCTATTCAAAAAATAAATACACCATTTCTAAAATAGTATATTTTTAATTCAGAAAAAAAATTAAGAATGATCACAAATAAATCTTCCGACGGTTATGAACAAAGTTCCTATTGGAACTTATTTTTGAAGAGAAGGTTATATTTTTGAGGTAATATTTAAAAGTTTAAAAATTGAGTTACTTTCTTTTATACTACCATACGTAAGACGTTTGTGCTCAACTTCGATTCGAAACAAAAAGCAAGCAACTTGATTTGGTTTAATGATGTTCGTACGGCTGGCAGACTATTTAAAATTTAGAAAATTTTGAAGTTAGAGTTTTAAAATTAATCACAAAGAATTAGAAAAAAAAACAAACCTATTGCAATTGGTGACAATAAATTAACTAGCCCCAATATCATTATCGCCCCTGGTATCAGGATTTCGTTTTCTATATATTTTAACTAATATTACATATTTGATTCGCTTCCATCCATTGCTTCCAATTTTACAAAAACCTGTAGTCGGAGGAGTACAAAAGTATACTTTTGAGATGTTAGTTATATTCGAATTTAATTAACTTTCAGGTGGGTTACAAACAGTAATTGCTGACCTATTGGACTGTAGTTTTTGGAGTTGCTTTTTTCAGTGCATTTTTCTAACAGTGGTAAAGGTTTTGATTAGATAAGTTTTGCCAAAACGTTATTTCCATGAATTCAGATAAATTTTCATTTTCCGATTCCCGAAATTTTCTGTGGGAAATGCCGGGAATTTTTATATAAAAATTTTTAAAGTAATCGCGAATTTCTTGATTTTCCTTAGAATTAAATCATTGCTAAATTGTAAATGATTAAACATTTAACAAAATTTATCTTAAAACAAAAGTTTTGTTGTAATAACGACAAAATATATGGTTGTCACATGATTATGTTGCCTAATTTCCAGGAATGCAAACAAATCATATTTTTGGTTGGAAAATGTCGGGAAATCACCTAAACTAATCCGAATAAAACTACGATTTAGTACATATTCGAAAAAAACTTAATTAATTTTTCTAAGTTTTAGTTGACAACACTGCATATAAATAATTTTTTACCTACAGACTTGCTAACAGAAAAGTTTTTCAAGAATAATTTCAATTGAAATTATTTACTGTTACAAAATAAAATATATAAACTCTTTAAATGTAAAACTATGTTATAATAATATCAAAAACTATTAATAATTATGCTTTAATAATCTTAAAAATCTTATATAAATTTATAAATAACAATTTAACTGAACTTTAATGGAGTTAATAATAAATTTTCAATTGGAAAACCAAATACTAACATACATTCCGTTGTTTATACAATTATGGCAACATAATGAAAATAAATATTTATATACTCTCGACTTTCAGACAACTGGCAAAACAATATTGAGTAGAAATTATATCAATTGAAATAAATCAATAAAATGCATACAAATACACACACACACATAGAAACAAATTAATAAATATACAATAATAATTACTCTCACTGTCATGTTGCAACTTGCAAGTGCACAAATTTACTATTATACAGATGCAACAAACAAATTAGGAGAAAAATAAATCCATAAATATACATAAATGAACTATAATGCCAAAATGATGATATAAACATGCAAATGAACAAAAAAATTTTGGGGTTTATTAAAAAGCCATTTTTAAGATGATAATCGTAAAAAAAACAAAAATATAGATTTTATCTATAAATAAATGAAAATTTAAATAATAACAATAATATTATTTAAATTTACTAGTGATAACTTGAAATGAAAATATTATTAGATTTTCAATAATATTTGATATAATAAACCAAAATACTTAATTAAAAACTTAACAAATTTTTAAAATCATAAACTTTCATAATCATAAAATAAACACATACACACATAGATTTAGTTATTACATTAAAGTATATTTTTATCTAAGAACAATTAAAAATATACAAAATTTTATTTAAGTTTTCTTTATTTATTAAAGTTTAAATTATAAAATGCACTAGTAAGAACTTGACTCACATGCGCAAAAGAGAATTTAATAAATAGCATTTAGTTTGTATGCATGTATGTGTATACAGTGTCACTAAACGGAAGTAAAACTATGCTAAATGTACGTTTACAAATACTCTAAAGATGTGTATGTGAACTTGTATGTTTGTAAGTATAAGTTACTGCATAATATTTAATTGTATATAATCATAATTCAAAAACCAAGTACCAAGTTCAAAGCTACCATTACTTCTATTCTCAAATATGTAAAATACTTAAATTCAGGCACTCAAACACAGACATAAGGAGTGTGTATAAAATAATGAACACATAATTTACTGTTAAGTTAACCTTAACATTGGAAAATCGAGCTGAATTTTTCAAAGTTTAGTTTAACATGAAAACATCGGATGTTAGTATTGGGTCTTAGTTGCTAAATGCGACTTTAGACAGAAGACGCTTGATATAAGATCGGAAGTGTGAGTAGCCTTGAGAAATGCAACATATGAATCGCTTGCAGCTGTTCTCAATTAAATGGTAATAAAAGAGCCTTCAACATATGAACAGATACCTTTATAGAGTTAGAAAACTTTTGATTCTTCTATTGAAACGAACATTCTCTGTAAGATTAAGTATGGTTTTCTTGGCATCCGCTGCATAATAAGCTAAATATAGAAAGCGCCTCCGTTTCACAAAATTTGTCACAGCAAACTGAAATATGTTTGCTATCATAGTGAGTTAACGACGGAGGTATGTAGAATCGATGGCGGAGGAACTGATTTAGACCATACCGCTCGCTATAACAATTGTCTCTGTGGGAGCGACCAGTGGCAGTAGAATCGAATGCTGTAGTTACAGCAAAAGTTTGCTGTAGTCCTTATAGGGAACATATATATAAACTGTTAAATTCTACAAAACTTGAATGTAGCTTTTTTAATTTTGACTATATTGGCATATATCAATACCGTAAATTCTCTATATCTAAACAAAACAACACTTTCGTCTTATAATTCTCTGTATTAAAGAGAAATCAATTGTTAGTGATTATCTAGCGCATAAATGTAGTATTCGTTTAAACGTTTCCTTTAACTTATACCACAAAATTTAATGTCCTTTAAGAAAATTTACAAAGTAATTTAAATTCTTTTCTCTTTTGTAAATAGCTTTAGTTTTCTATTACTTTATTCCAATGTAATAATTTTTTCATTCTCATTCCTTTTCTTTTGTAAACTATGCAACTGAGTATGCAAAGTTTGTTGAATACGAGCAGTTCTTGTTACTAAAGATGTTTGACTTATAAACAAAAAAAAATTAAATTATTATATTAAAGATGTTTGCCAGTTTATTAGCAAATGTTTGCAAATGTAATCGTTTATATATATTAACTATAATTTTATGTTTAGTTTTA
Organism: Chrysomya rufifacies; assembly: GCA_014858695.1. Lineage (NCBI taxonomy): Eukaryota > Metazoa > Arthropoda > Insecta > Diptera > Calliphoridae > Chrysomya > Chrysomya rufifacies. Next base: position 14,224 of record JACGTJ010004654.1, on the reverse strand, counting down.
CTAAAATTTTTATTATTTTTTTTATTTTGCAATTGAAGTTTTCAAACTTAAATCTACGAAATGTTACTATTTAATGAGCTTGTCAGTAGTTAGCAGTAAGAAGTATGAATTTGATTAATTAAATTTATGTTTTGATAATTTGTAGTAATTTTGTATTTGATTTATTAATGGTTGGTCAAATAAATTTATGAACTACAAAGTGTTATTACTGATTTCGGGAGTTCTTTCTTTTTAAATAATGAATTTAAACCATAATTTTTTAATATTTAGAAATGAACTTAATGAATGAATATCAAAATTTACGATTTTTGAAGTAATTTATAACTTTTGCCAATGGAAGCAATTTTTTTTAAGTAATGGAAATTTACAGCAGATAAGTTCTAACTAATGAAAATTTTATGTTTATAAATGAAATTTTATGTTTATAAATAAAAAGTCTATTCATTTCACTGGTTGCTTAAACTAGATTAATACAAACTCTTTAAAATTTAGTTGAGCTTAAGTCGTTTTTTACATAAACTTATTTCAACTCAATGAGAATTAATAACTAAGAATGTGCAACAAACAATGGTTTAATTAAACACAACAATAAATCAAGAATTTAAAAATAAGAAACTAAATTCGAAAATGTTAATGGAGCAAAAAATAAGATTTTTTTACTTTTGATTCCAGCGATATTGGATAAATACATTTAAACTATTTTCTATTTTTATTTTTTTATATATTTTTCTATGAAATCTCTAAATCTTTTATAGAAGATGTCAAAGTAAGCCGTCGGAAAGTTCAATATAAACACAAATTTATATTATCTTTATTCATATAAATAATGTTCGTATTTATGGTTTTAAATATCTAAGAAGTCAACTTTAACATATTTGCACAGTGTAACTTTTCTACATATTTATTAGACAACACTTTGTAATTCAGATATATTATAATTTTAAATTATATAAATCCTATATTTTGATATAGATAATAGTTGAGATTAGATCTTGTTTTGAGAAGTGTGTTAATTTTATATTTTTGTAAAAAAAAAATATTTTAAAATGTATATGTAGTAATTTGATATTTTCTAATTTAAAAATAAAACATTTTTTTTTGTGATGGAGCAACTTTTGTATCAGTTTTATTTAAAAATTTAAAGAAAACATTTATATCAACTTTGATAAATTGATTCAATATAGTAATATTATAAATGCAAACACTAACAAAGAAATATATATATATATATTTTTTTTTAAATATATACATATATTTTTCTTAATAAACATTATTAGTAAATAAAATCTATAATAAGGAACTATTGAAACGATTATTCTATCATAACAACTTTTTTCTTTAATCAAAACCGTGTTATTTCAAGCGAAGATTTGAACCTTAGTTGCATTTCGATGATTTATTTTACAAATATTAGTGGTGATAACTGGAAATCTGAGTTTTTTTTCTTATGAAGCAGCAAAATCATCTATATATTGAAAATTAAAGTATACGGTTTTTAAAAAATTGTCCCCTGATTTGCTTTAGTTCCAACAACAAACTTTTCTTATTACAAAAATGTGTTTACTTTATAAGATCCTAATAAGCTATCAAATTTATAAAAATATCATATGAAAAAAATTTCACTTGAATTGAAAGAGATTTGTAATACGGTTGAATTCCGTGACCCATAGATCGGAAGGAATTTCAGATAAAGCTTCGCTCCAAAATCAAAGGAAAACTAATAGTCAAAACATTGTTCAACATTTTACTCATGTACAATAGTCTGATATGCTTGGAGACGATGATAAATATTTTTTGTATTTTTCCTGTGTTAGGAGCTTTGTGGAACAAGACCGTCAAGATAAATCCAAACTTTGACATTATACAAATATAACACACGTTAAAATTAAGACCTGAATACAATAATTTTTGGACTCAGTCCTACAAACATCTTGAAGTAAAGATTTGATTTATCTGCTTTCTTAAAATAGGTGCAAAAGAATGATGTTAGGTTCGCTCGTTTAAATTCTTGATCGTAAATTACTCTCTTGCTCTCTTTTCAATATAGTTGCAACAAATGAATCCTTTATTAATGTTAAAGATACTATAGTATCTTTGAATTTGGATGTTAAAAATCTATATACAGATTTTTAACGTGAATTTTAAAATTTTCTAATTTTTACAAAATATACGTTCTTTTGGTAGATCATATATAACAAATGTTCTTTTATTAGAAAAAATCTTCATTTTTCCTTGGAAACGGTCAAGAAAAACGGTCAAAATATAGGTTCTTTTGGTAGATCAAATCTGGAAGATTTTGAAATAACGCATATATCACAAAAGTTCTTTTATTAGAAAAAATTCTTCGTTGGTCCTTGGAAATGGTCAAGATATTTCCGAGAAATCGTGTTTCCCAAATCTTTGTTAATCAAAACAATATGAAAAATATATGTATGTTTATATGGATCCGCAAAATCTTATTCTTTAAGATTCAAAGACTAAAGACAGCAAAATTATCGGCAAATTTGACAACTTTTGTAAAACATACTGAAAGAATTAACTCATTTTAAAGAGATATATGTATACAGTATAGGATCTATTAAATTTCTTATTCTAAAGTAGATTTATTTGTCTTTAATTTTCAATAAATCCCCGGTACTACTGAATTATCTGACTTGAAAAAGTAAAATGTAAGGAATCGAATTTGTAAACTAAAAAGTGCAATAAACTAACAATTTGTCTTACATCTTAAGCAAAGAGAGCTGACATTAGTTGAATATAAAAATATTGAAAACATACTTACATTTAATCCTCAGAAAGTTCTGCAGGACTTTACTCCTTGCAAATATGTTTGTTGTAGTGTTTGTTATTGCAAAAGCACTGTAGTCTCTGTTTGAAATTCTTCTTCTCTATTCCTTTGTTGACTTTGTTGTGGTTTATGAATGTTATGCTCTTTATTTTATGATGCACTTTCTCGCAAAACTATATATTTTTTACTTTCTTTATACGATTTCTATAAAACACTCTCTTGTTAGTTTTAAATACAGTGGGTTGAATTAATCAAAGTTCAGTTTAAATTATTTGTTGTTTGTTTATATAATAAAGCCATTTTGTTATAAGTATAATTTTTGAAAATTTAAATTTATTATAAATACTTATTAATAATTTAATTTAATGTAATATTAAATATTATAATTAATTTTTATTGCTAAAAATATTTTTATTTTTTTGAGACTAGAGATGTTTTATAGGTAATAATTTTTTTCTTCTTTTTCTTTTAATTTACACTTTATTTCAAAATTTTTGTTATTTTGTTTCAAATTGTATTTAAAAACAAAGAACCAACACAAAAATTATATTGTTATTATTATTTTCTTTTTAATTTATATAAGATAAAATTTTGGCATTAATTAATTTTGTAGATAGAATTTTTATTTATTTATTTTTTCTTTAATATTATAAACCAATGAATATTATTTGTTGTTTATTGGCACAATTTTTGAAATTTAGTTATTTTTTATTTTGAAATATTGCACATTTTTTTGTAAATTGAATTTTTATTTGTTAGCAAAGGGTTTCACTTTTGTTTAGTTTTATTTATATTAAAATTATTATTAATTATTATTTGTTTTTCTTTTTTTTTTTTTTTTATAATAAAATATTTTATTGCCTTTTTGTTAAGACCGGCCGTAATTGTTTGTTTACACGTCGTCGTCGTTTTTTTTTATTTGTTATTAATATTTTGTTTTATTACTCCTCCATTAATAATAACTGAATGAATTTGTTTTGGAGAGTGTATGATGGTTGGCGGGCGTTTTTTTTTCTTTTTATTTTATGATAGTAAGATATTAGCTAGTGTAAACACACACCAATTTACGCGCTACCGTTTTGTAGAGTTGATTTTGATGTGACTGTAAACGTACGAATAAATTTCAGTTTTTACGATTATTGTTATGATTATTTTTATGACTGTTTGGTCGGTTATATGGATGATAATGTTGTTTATGAGATATATAGATGGTGATAGATGCTGTTGTTAAGGATGGCTGCTGCCGTCTTGTATGCTGCTTCTGCTCTTAGTTATTTCTGTTTTTCCAAAATCCCAGCAGCCAGCCAGCCACCACTTGTGTCCCTTCTTCTAACGTTATAATTCAAAATATAATTCTGCTGCTGCTGATGATGCTGTTGTTGTTATTGTAATGTTCTATATCTAGTTCTATTGTTATTGTTGTTGTTGTATAGTAGTACAATGTTAATGTACGTTTGCTATTGTCATAAATTGCTTTAGTTAGCATTAGAATAGTTAAATAATGAAAAGGTTCGTTCATAAATTCACGCACAAAGAAACACACATTTGTTGTTTTGATTGAAAACAAAATATATAGAGTAAATAAATTTAGTTTCATTCATACTATATATTTCATATAGTTTATGTATATATGTGTAGTTAAAAACAGACAGACATTTAGTTAAAGTAGAATTTTCATTTTGAAAAATTAAATTTGAAAATTTTTTGTTTTATGTAGCATCAAGTGCAATAAGAAACTAGTGTAGTTAAATTGAGCAGCACTCTTTCTTATTATTTTAAAAATTTTCTATATTTTCAAAAGATTTATTATCATTAGCTAACTATTAAATTAAACACGTTCGAGTGATAGTTATTATTTATGATATTTTTTCTTCACATTATTTAATAATAATTGATGCTCTCTCTCTGTTATATTTTCCTCTTTTTTTATTTTAATGTTTATTATTATTGTTTTTGATGATGTTGATTTCTTTACGACTTCTATCAAACTAAACCCATAAAGTATTCAATTTGTAGCATATACATGTAAAAAATCCGAGCAAAATTATAGAGCCGCGCGTCGCGTAGTAGTAGCAACAATATTCCTTAATACGATAACCAAATGAAAAATATATGTATGCAATATGAAGAAAAAGCGAACGGTACCGTCTCTTTGACTATACTTTATAGATCTGTAAACGCTAACCGTAGCAGAATCGTTTGTACTGAAAAAAGCTAAAAGTAATAAGCAAACAAATGCTTGTATTTAGTTTGCCACCAGACAGTCATCCAGCCTTAGTTAGTAAAATCAGCCAAATAGTCAGGAGCTGTTTTATTTCTGAAACCCACAGAAAAATGCTTCAACAATCTACAATTGTGAAAAGGGGAAAATATACTAAATAGAGTAAAAGAAATTCATGAAAATAAACAACAAATCCACCAAAATATATATAAAAAAATAAAACTCTCATATAAATAACACACATATGATGAAACGAATACAATTGCCAACCATACATTATTACTCTGGCAGAGCTGCTAACGCAGCAGTCAACTGTAAAAGCAGCGTAGTTGGCTGTTTGCTCTTCAATGAAAATAGTATATAAATAATCTTATAAGATACTCTGAACCACCACCACCACCATCACTATACAATTCATATCAACCAACAAACCAACCTTTCCTTAAATTTCTACCAAACATACACAACACACATTTGTTTATTCTTTCCCTTGTGCTACAATTCGTAAAAGCCCACTGTGCCAAGTTGCTCTCTAAAGCAGTCAGTAGTCTCATGTTTTCTTTTTGATTGTTATTTATGTTCGTCAACGTCGCTGCTCACGTTAGTGGCGATGACGTTAATGTTTACGTTACGTCTCGTAAATTGTGTTGTTCTTTACAATTTGAGTGACCACGCGTAGCGCCGAAGCAATAAAGTATTTCTGGGTCTGTTGCAAATTTATTGTGTGAATTTTTTGTTTTTTTTTCACTTTCGTCCTCCTCTTCTTCGCCTGTTTCATACAATTCTGGTATCTTTTAACTTTGTTTTCTTTTTCATGTATTTTTTTTCCTTTTTCTCTGTTTTGAGTTAAATATTTTAACAAACACAGTGTTTATGGGTTTTGTGCGTGTTTGTCAGTTTGTCTGTTGGAAATAAAAATGAGTGAGTATTGTGATTTCTTCGTGTTTGTTTGTTAGTATATTACTTTTTGGTTTATTGCTATTTTGAGTCTTTAAATTGTGCAATTTATGTGAGAATTTTTGTGTTTTCTTTGCCCCTGTATGTGTGTGAGTGTGTGCTTGAATTTGTATTTTGTTTTACGCTTTTGTTCTTAAAATTTCTTTGCTGAAATGGTTTTTCATAAATTTCTTAATTTAGTTTTCTCTCCAAAGTCTGACTTAAATATCTTGTTCTTTTTCGTTCCGAAAGTGGTATTTTTTTCTGAAGAATTAAATAATAAAAACTTAGCAAAATAATCGAAATAATTGAAAAGTTACATAAATCTTATTTAAGTAAACAGGGTTGCCATTTGCTTAGAATATCATAACCATGTGAATATACAAAAATTGTATGTGCCTATTAGCACACCTTTATTTTAAAGTTTAAACTATTAATTGGTCAAACTATAAAAGAATAAAAATACAAGATAAAAAGAATTCTCTTTCTTTAAAAAACGGAACATAATATTGATGCTGTAATGGCGAAAGTGTACTAGTCTGGAGTAAGTCATTTGGATTCTATTGGGAAAAATATGACTCAGTATTAACAGAGTAATGAATTTGATGTTGTCTTTTAAGAGTTCCCTTCTGACAATTAATAGAGATTGTGTAGAGATTTTCATGTGTGGCCGTGCCTTCAGACGAGATAGTTATAAAACGTTTATATAGCGAACCTTTTAACCCCATTTCAGATACACGCTCCAAGCCATCACATACATATATGTCTTAGCTGCTACTCATCATTATTGCAAATATATTTCAGCATAATATGCCTACCAGTGAGAATACATGATGGCTGCGACTTTAGCTAGCTAAGCCGTGGATGTCACCCATACTTAAGTCATATATCGGATATAGTTAGGTGCTCCATTTCCTAATATGGAGCCAACAATTCAATAGTGCGTAGAAAATTATTTAAAATGGTACATTGGCAGAAATAAACACATAAACTAAGAGAAACGACTTTGAGAACAAAGACATCCATGTACTGAACATTTTGAGAAAAAGAACAGCAACCGCAATTGTTATGTAGTACTTTAATAAATCGTGGAATTTGTTTGGTAGTGGTTAAATGATAGTCAAATTTAAATATACATAGCTTTGCGAGGTGTAAAAGAATTAACCATTGATTTGATTTCATATTTATGCATGATAATGAATCCAAGCATAAGTTGGGGTTCGAAGGGTAGTTACTACTTTACAAGCTAAAATTTCTGATCTCAGTGGTATCCTTAATTAATAGGCAAATTGAAGAGAAATTATAGATGTCATCTTTTGTTTAATACGTAGGTCGCAACTGAACAAAATGACAGAACTAATAATCAAATTCATCAAATTTCATGCAAAATATTAAAAACTTTTACTTATTATGTCATTTTTCACGACAACTTCAAACCAAATTATTGTTATATTTTATTCTGACTATGATTAATAACTATTACTATTGAAGTGCATCAAAATTGCATACGAGATATTGAAAACTTTGGTTATTTTGTGATTTTGAAAGACAAGTTCAAACAAAATTTTAATTTCTTGCAAAAAACAACTTGTAATTTTCACAACTTAAAAACTTTTAATAATCTTTGAATATGTAACAAATTACTATGGCAACCCTTAGCAAAAACTTATTTAGAAAATCATTCAAAATTGAGCTCATAAACCACACGAGACAACAAAGCTCCAGACTCCCAAAACAAAACCAAGAAAAAAGAAATCAAATACAGAAAAACACATTTTCATACAACAAACAAAAGAAAACTGAAACTAAAATCTCAACATAAATTGTGAGACCATAAAATGTACGTATTTCAGTTTGGCAAAGATGTGCTTATTTCATATGGAGAAGATTTAATATACAAAACAATCCGTACTGTGCTTAGTATCTAAACTTCCTGGGGATGTGGTAATGAGAATGTGTTCAAAGTACTAAAAGAAAAAAAAAATACAAAAATGTAGAACAGTTGTGATGACAATGTTGAAATTTTTCAAGACTTTCGCAAAAGGGTATTGCACAAAAAGAAATTTTATGTTAATTTTTTCAGTTTAGCTTATTACTTTCAACTTGTTCGATTTTTTAGTTCATTCAAAGAAACAGCTTCTGTTTTGCAAAATTTTGAGCAGGTAGACAAAACATTTCTGGTACATTGAAAAAAAAATTGTTAATTAAATAAAATTTAGCAATCAATTATATATAATGCTCTGAAATATAGCAAATTAATCCATTTAATTAAGTAGGAAATTGAATTCACTAATTCACATGATCATATCAATTACCAAATTTCGGACTAATTAATACAAATAAGTACAACATCGAAAAATATTTCAAATTCAAAATTAATTATATTAATTAAGTGAATGATTGAAAACACAAATTTTAATTTTAAATTACTCAATTAATTGATTTGATTATTATTTTAATTGGAAATATTTTTTGTATTAATTTGACTGATCTTTGCTAATTGATATAATTATTTTAGTGATAGGTGGAAATTCAAATAACTTCTTAATTAAATGGATTAATTATCTATAGTTCAGGGCATTTTATTTAATTGATTACAAAATTTTATTTAATTAACACTGTTTTTCTTTTTTCTGTGTTGGAAAGCTGTATGTATGCGCTCAATAGCGCTAACTATTTAACACAATTAAATGCTGATGAATAAAACTGTTCCATTTTCCAATATGTTTCCTATACTTTAAGATCTTAACCAAATTTGGATTTCCTCTTTGTTCTCTCGCGCTACATTTTATTCTTTAAAAAAAAAGACGAACGAACTTTGAAGTTGAGATAACGTTACAACTAAGGAGGCAGCCAGTCTTCGATGTTTTCGACCAAACTTTATTACACAATTGGGGACTATCCCGAGGAATGATAGAGAAGATCATCACATATAGGATCAGAGCATATTTTGGGCTACACTAGATTAATAGAACAATATTCATTTAGAAGTCACCAGTACGTCACAAGTTGCAGCAAGAATATTGTATTTGGAGGTCGATGGAAGATAGAGCAACAACTTGAATTTCTACTGGTCCCACTCAGACCAGGCCGTTTCCAATATACGACTCACATATGGTAAGAGTCTCTTCGATATCTACCAGCCTCACGGCCAATTTTAATTAACTCTGTGCTATGAACCCTATAATATTAAGAATCTATTTTAAACTTGATGATGTCAGAAATGATAGAATGATGGTGATTATGTTTAACAAAAAGTACATTATCTTGACCAACACTGATAGTCACACTGGGATAAACCTTTTATTTTGTTTTCTTTACAAAAGGAATTTGCACCATAATTGACCGGCTGAGTTGATTTGAAAGCGAGAGCAAAAACAAAAAACAATATTCCTTTGAGCTTTTTCACTTCGTTACTTTTGTGCTTTATGACTCCTTGAGGCACTTTGTTCATATAGTAAGACTTCAATGTTGTTAATGAAATGACACCAGTTAACTGCCAGACATCATATACTAAACATGTCATGTTGTGCAAAAATCTTTTTTTTTTTTTTATTTCTATAGAAATTAAAAATAAATCTTAATTATTTAAATGTTTGTGTCTTAAATTAAAACGATTCATGTTTTTATTTAAATATTTTTATAATTTATTTTGCTTTCGCTTAAGTATGCATTTAATTGATCGAGTAATTTTTTTCTTTAATTTTCATATGATTTATTAGTTGTCCAACAATTATGGCTGCCGCGTCTTATACTAGAACAAAATAATATTGTAGCAGCTCCAACAACAATAAAATACATTCATGCTACCACTTCAAGACTCAGCTGTAAAATCATCTTCATCAACAACAAAAAGAAAGAACCATTTTTGCCGACGGCAAAATAATCATGGCGTAAAATCTATAATAACGAAAAACAAAACCAACAACAATCCTTTTGGGATGCTTTATTGTTGTTGTAGAAACTACACTCAAATTCTCACATAATTCATTCATGGCAAAAAAAAAATTATAAAACAACCCTGTTCTTCTCTTTATTATTTAATTTACTCTTGTGCTCTCTTCATAGAAAATATCACTCTCACTCTCTATATCTCGTGAAATTTTGCATGCTCTTTGCAGTTATTCTCAATGTTTATGGAAAACCACGTGCATAGCACAGCACTTCATACCACCAACCATCCTGCCCAGAACTCTAAACAAGAATGACAATTAGACGCGCCAGACGGTCGGAACGTCAGTCAAAACAACCATACCCATTTTCAATTGGCAATAAAACGGGCCACAAATTGGGAGGAGTCGAACTCATAAAGCATTTTCATTTCATTTTTATGGTTTCTACTGACAGCATTACGGCGAAGCCAACAGCAGCAGCGCCACTGGCAGTGAAGTCTAATATGAAATTCAAAATCAAAAACAGCTGCCGGCAAAGTTTTGTATGGGCTTACTATTGCTGTTATTATACATACATACATATTTCGATATCCATTTATTTTCAGATTACATCAGTGTAGCTGAGTGTGTTTGTTTCATAAGTTGCCTAGCAGTAGTTGAGCGATGTTAATAACGACGTCTGCGAGAGTAATTCATAAAGATGAATGACTGTGTGCGAGAGGGATGATCGTATGTAAATCGACCGGATGCTAGAAAGAGTACAAATACTTATGGATGCGTTAAGTGTGACGAATTACGTTATTATTTTACTTTATGGTGTGTCCCGTGAGTGAGCCATGTTTTTTTTTTCATACTCGTAACTGTTGTTATTGTTGTTTATTTCTGTTTTATTGGAAGTATTCTCACATAAATTTTATTTTTAAGACGATGCTGTATCTACGTCTACAGCGCACTGACTGTGCAGTTAACGTCGACATTANNAATAACCATAACAATAACAATATTCATAAAAAAATAGAATTAATAAAGAAATCAAAACAATCATAAATTGTGTGTTTATTTTTTTCTTCTAATTGACATTTGGTTTAGTAACAAACTATTTACAAGATGTAAATATTATGGTTTCTGACAGCCGGCATTTAGTGTGGTGATAAAATCATTTGGAGTTTGAGTTGTTGCTCCAAAATACCGTTGGCATTATTATTAGTCGAATAGAAAATGAATAATAGATTTATTAGATGAAACATCATATGTAAATTTAAATTTATTTGTCTTTTATAAACTTTAAAATTGACAAAATTATTTGAATCAAAAATGTTTTAAAAATGATGAAATACATACAAACACTTTTATCAGAAAGTTACTTAATTGAATTGATTACATATTTTTTTTAATGAATAACATATACGTTGAGTTGTTGTTTTGCATAATGGGTGTTCTACGACTCTAATAAGGATCAAGGAAAAGTTAATTTATATAAAATCGCACATCACTATGTTGAATAAGGTACAAATATTATCTTAGATTTCAATAACTGATACCATTAAATTGACAATGCCCAGAGATTATTTAGTTCGCCCTGTGTCTGCCAGATTCGGCAGAATTACGGCAAAATCATATCTTTAGAGGAATGCCCGATACGAATTTAGTTCAGAGGACTGATTACTTATTACCAATATAAAATTTCAGCATGACCTTTTAAACTAGTATTCTATTTATTAATCCGTAAATAACAGAAAATTCTGTTATTTACGGATTACACAAAGACAGATATTGGCAAGGATTCAAACGTACAGGTCTTTAGGCTAAAATATATACCAACACTTTAGCAAATGATAATTGCAAAGTTTTTCTTTAGTGTTAGCGTAATTTTGAATCGAATTGAATATCTAGGAATCCTAATGACTGCACATAGACTCTGACCCTAATAAGCTAACAAGCGTGGAGTTGGTATAGTTGCAGTTCACTGTATGCAACAGTCATTTATACATTATCAAGTATCTTTTGGGAAATAACCTATTAGCTATTCTATAGGGTATGGATAAGACTTTAAATTGTAATCAAGCATTTCTTCTTTGTCGGATAAAAATTCAAAAATATGGGTTATCCTAAAAATTACTAATATTCAGCATTATCGTATTGGTCAAATATAAAAAAGTGGTTATTTTACTCCAGTGTGGTTCCTTAGAAATTGGTTGAGCTGCTCTCCGAAACCAAACCGAAAAGTTAAAAATGTAAAGTATATTATGGATACATTGATTTAAGTTGAAGGAAAATTTGGATCGAATTTTGCATAAAAATAATATGTAAATTAGTTTGTTTTGAGTGGAAAATGTGGAGGACTGATGTAGTTCTGACCGTGAATAACCCAAATTGAAGTGAACTTAAACGCAAATTAGGTCTGAAAAAAATTGAACTAGAACTGTTTCAAAACTAAAGTAGATCTGAAATAAAACTGAACTAGAGTTGAACTGGAACTGCACCAGAACTAAAATAGAACTGAATTAGAACTAAACTGGACCTGAAATAGAACTAAGATAGAACTATACAAATACGAACGCTATTTCGGCTATGCCGAATCTTATCCTTCATATAAGTTGGCTAATACAAAAAAAAAAAAAAAATTGCTCCAAAAATCAGGAAAAATTTCTGTGAAAAATTACGTCTCTATCTTTTATAATGGATTTGCAAATACAAAACAAAGATTTAAACATAGGTGGTGGGTCTATTAGCTAATCAAAACTAATTTTATTAAAAAATTTGAGTTTTAGAGAATATTAGAGAAAAATTCATACTATCAATTTATAGAAAAAAAATTTTTTTTCGGAGTACAGCTTCCAAATTTTCTCGTTCCTAAACCAAAGCTTTAGGGTAATATTGTGAGTTTGCTAGAGTGGTTTTTATTCACAAAACTAAAACAATTGTTATAAATAAAATTACATTTAACAGTTTTTTTTAACCGATTTAAATTTCATAAACGTCGTACCAACCAACGCATTTTTCCATTTTTTTTAACCCATGATTGAGAATAAACATATATACTTTATGGGTTTTAGATGAAAAATGTAGAAATTACAAACAGAATGACAAACTTATATATCCTATCACTACAAGTGAAGGTTTTAACGAAATTGAACTTAAGCTGGACTAGAACCGAACTAGAACTAATCGATGTTCATTGTGTTGTTTGTCCAAAGAAATAAATAAATTAAGTCCAAATTTGTATATTATTAAAGATTTTCATTGTGTTTTCTAGTTGCACTTCTTGATACAATTACAGTTAATATTTGATTTGAACTCACCAATTGATATTTATTTTTATTTAACTTTGTGGTAACAATACTGTTTCCTATAAACAAATTTACTTCAATTGATTCTGCTTCAACTTACGACTCGTTATCTAATCGCTAATAAAAATATAAATGTGTAGAACAAAAACATTTACGTATATGGTATCGTTTTAATCTTTAACATGCCAATGTAAAATAACAATAACAACTTGATACATATAAAAATGCAACAATCATTAAACAAACAACTTGAAATTTAATATTTCACCTCATAAATTTTATTTTCGACTTCATCGATCACTTGCATTAAGCTGAAATATAAGTTTATTTAAATTGATTGTAGTTGTCAACGTATTTATTGTTATTCACTTTCAACCGATTCCATGTTAGTTATACGAATAAATTTTGTGTTGCATTTCGTTTTTATTTTCCAAGAAGACACGCGTTTTATGTTTCATACACCCTACAAACTATATTGCTGTTTGTGAGATATAAATACAATTTTTAAGACACAATTTTCTTTAGTTGGTTTGGGTCTAACATAAATAGTATTAATTACTTAAGGCTAAGATGTGGTAAAATAAAATAATCTAAATCTTAACCATCGAGTTGAAATATTCAAATATTCACTCAAATATACATATTTGCTGCCATGGCACATGACATACTGTCGTATGCATGTTTATATTAAAGCATTTAAAGAAGAATACGGGAATTATTTGAAAGTTTTGCAAATTCAAACACCTTCTTTATGTTTATTTTTGTCGATAACATAAACTAGTACGAGTCCTAAACTCGACCAATTCCGAGTATATGATACCATACACCATTGTATGGGGTTAATTTTTTATGTTTCATTAAATTACAAGTTTATTAACGCTAGATTTTTTCTTAAGCATTCATTCTGAGGGGTTTATTTGTATGGAAGCTAGGCCAAATAATTACATAATGGTATCATATGCTCTAAGGTTCATTTAATTATAGACAAATTCCTGCGAGTTGTGGGCACAAATTCATATTTCGGAAAGAACGAAATATTTCTCGGATTCTAACAATTTTCGATACACATCGCCCGTGTTCCAAATCAAAACTCTGT
>JACGTJ010004641.1:0-10348 GCA_014858695.1 Chrysomya rufifacies | reverse complement strand
TAGTGGTTTTTACCTATATACGAGTAAATTTTTATGCATAATATTTAAATAATAATTGCAAACGGGATAATAGTATGTAATTTTATTTAATGAATAACTATTAATTTTAAAGATTTTGGATAAGAAAAAAAATATATATATATAAATTTTATTGTTGAAGAAGTAAAGAGGAATTCTAGAAGTTAAAGTAAGATAAGGACTACATTATTAACAAATAAGAATGCTTTAGTAGGTCAATCCCAACTATATGATACCCTGTACCACCATATGCGAGGTAAGTTAATGGAAAATATCCTTCAAATTGCGAATTTCTATTATTTTTCATTTTGGAAACATTGGCGAAAAGATACGCCAATTTAATAAATTTAACTAAATTGCACATACACTTAGGCGACTTTTAACATATAAAAACCTCATTCCGTTTGTGTTTCATTTACATGGTGGCTAAATGATGATTGAACGATATCTGTCCTTCCATCCGTCTAGAAGACGGGGCTGTCCATGTAAACAATTTACTGTAAATAGAGGCCACAGTTTTGAAGTCATCACATTCAAATTTTCACTCAAAGAGGAAACCTATTAAAATTGATCGTGCTCGCTCCATTATTCATTATAGACCCCAAATAAATGCCTTCCGGAATGAGTATTAAAGCCTATAACTTTCTTAAATATGTCTACAGTTTATCGGATTATAAGTTTAAATCTCCAGATGTTTAAAATTTCATTCCAATTGATCCTTTACACCACCTAGTTCCCATTAATATCCTCCAGGCTGGCTGTTCATGTAAGTTAATGGAAAATATCCTTCAAATTGCGAATTTCTATTATTTTCCATTTTGGAAACATTGGCGAAAAGATACGCCAATTTAATAAATTTAACTAAATTGCACACACACTTAGACGACTTATATGTTAAAAACCTCATTCCGTTTGTGTTTCATTTACATGGTGGCTAAATGATAAATGGACCGATTATGACCATTTTCAACACGATTCGTTTTATAATATGTACTAAAATTTATCGAAATATATATAAAATTGCAAACTCAAAATATTTGCACAAACTTTATATGTGCAGACAGAGAGCCATCCAGACATCATTTAATCGATTCAGAAAGAGATTCTTAGTTGAACAGTGAACTTAAAGGTGGGTGTTCGAAAATTTTACAAACATTCGAACAAAGGCATTATACCCTCTACACCTATGATGGTTCAGGGATGTAATATAAGGACGTACCTTCAATTACATCCTTTGGAGAATAAACATCGGAGCTTTAGTATTTTAGTTAGCGCTTTGCTATCAGTACCAAATAAGAATATATTTGACTTGCTCAAATCTTTGATATATACCAACAACAGGTTTTTTGTAACATATAAAAAAGTAGGCTAAAGTCACTCCCAATTTCTATATGGGAAGAAAATTGAACGAGACACTTGTGTTTAAAGTTCTTATTACCAGTGATGCTCTCACAGTTTCATCGTTGTATGTTGTTCCATCTGAAGTCCGCGGAATGTTATGCAATAAAATAATCTAAATTAGTTTTTTTTTTTTTTTATGTATACTGATTCTTTCCATTTTAAGCTTAACGAAATTTTATAAAAAGGATCATTTATTTTAAAAAGGTATAAAAATGAAACTTTAAATATTATTTCTATTAATTTCATTTTTTTTTTTTTCGAAATTAACATTTAGCAGGAAATTATTATCTCAAATTCAATTTCTTCATTTTCAGCTTCGAAATAAAAAATTATATAAAATTTAATGTCACTACATAGGATTTCAATGAATACATGATTTCCTTTATTCCAGCCGGACGGACGGACGGAAGAACATGATAATACTATTGTCTGATACTTTCTTGAAATTCGATTGCATTAAGTATAAAAGGAATTAAATCTATATTTTGGTATTTTCTAGAGATTCCTTGCAATAAAAATATATAATCAATATTTCATTAAAAAATATTTAAAAATGTCGATATCTCAGTAAAAATGCACTTAAATGGAAAAAGAGTTTAAATTTATTGAAATTATAAATCATCGATATCTCAGTAGATAATAATAATAATAATAATAATAATAATAAATAATGTAAAGGCAGATATCTCAATAAATATACATTTAACAGGAAAGGTGCTTAAATTCTTGTTGATCCTATAAATCATGATCCTATAAATCATATTATATCGTATAGTTCCTATAGAAATATTTTGAGGTTTAAGTGAGAAAAATTAACAAATATGTAGGCAGGATCAAATTTGGCACATATTACTATTTTTTATACAGAAACGAAATTTGTTGTAATTAATCATGATGTCATTAATGTTTCTCGCCCAGGATTGACTTTATAATTCCATAAATCTAACAGGGAATATACTGTGGTCGGTCTTGACCATCTATAATAATCTTACTTGTATATAAATGTAAATTTTAAAAAACTCTTATGCTAAAAGAAGAGTTTAAAACATTCTTATCACTTATCAGATCTCAGATTGTGGTCTTAGGGTAGCATATTGCTCAGGATTAAACTATTATGTTTATAAAGTTTTGACAAACATTTAGCGGACGAGGGTTTTGAAAACTTTTCTCAATACTTAACTGAGTCACTGCAGTTTATTTTTTAGTAACAACATATTCAGATGTTGCAAACAGATCTCAGATTATGGTCTTAGGGTAGCAAATCGCTTAGTCCTAAGCTAATCTGCTTATAAAGTTTTGATGAACATTTTGCGGACAACGGTTTTAACAACTTTTCTTAATACTTAATTGAGTCACTGTAGCTTATTGTAACAACATTTTCAGATGTTGCAAACTTCTGCATAAAAAATAATATAACCATTTTCTTTGTACTTATTTTCTTGTATTCTAGAGTAAATACTATTTTATATTTAAATCCCCTTCTTGCAATAAAAGTCACCCTAATTGTAAATATTATTCACATAAGCATAATATTTTTGTTTGTACATAGAATCTTATAAAACTAAAAGAGCAACAAAAAAATGCAAATAAAATATAGTTTTTGATAACTTTATGCTTTTCAATAGCTCAACACTAAATACGATTACCACAAAAATATAGAAATAAAGAAAATAAAATTCTAAAATCAACAAGCTATTACATTCATGTTTATATGTAAACACAAAATGCCAATAAAAATGTTTTGCCATAAAAAAAAGAACATAAGTGCATTTAGAACATATTTTTTTTTTACGAAATTATTAAAATGCAAACAAATAATTTTATTTGTTTGCATAATATTTTAATACCAATTTTTATGACTGTTAGGTTTTTAAATATGTTTGTTTCATACATAAGTTTTAAAACAAATTTATTTTTTGGTTTTTCTAACATTTTTGTAAATGTTGTTATACCCTACATCACCATAGGTAGAGATGATATAATGTGTTTGTGCGGATGTATGTAACATAGATAAATAATACCCAAACACCCACTTTTAAATATATCGTTTGGCTTAGAATCACTTTCTTAGTCGATTTAACTATGTATGTCTGTCCGTCCGTCTAAACGGCTGGTATTTAAACTTATTTTTTTTAAATTTCATTCTAATCCGTTTATTATTTCGCCTAGTCCCCCGATACAAGCATCCTAGCAGAATGTGGGTTTTACAGCATAAATTGGTAAAATATGTGGGGAAAGTTTCATTTTTATGGACATAGTACTAAAATTTGGCATAGATTAATATTTTGAACTCGCAATTTAGCAGAATGTCTATAGCTCTCTAAGTATGAGTATAATTTGTTGAAATTTAGTACACGTAATTTTTTCGTAGATTTCAATTTGTTTCAAATTTCATTTGAATCGTTTTATAATATGACTTAGCGCCTGCACGGGACTTACACCATAAAATTTAAAAATATGTTCACAATTTCATAGATACCTTAGTGAAATTTGCACACGTTATTTTCCCCCCAAAAAACAAAACCTTTTAAAGTGGGTCTTGATCGGTCGTTTTATAATATAATCGACCGATCAAGACCAACTTTAAAATCTTATCTATAGATATAAAAAATGTTCCAAATTTCATGTAGTTCACTTAGAGCGTAATTATAACATTTGTATATAAGTCAACTCATGTATTTCACTTGAATCGTTGCAATATTCTGTTTTTATATAGTGTAGGGTATCATATAGTAGGGTTTGACCGACTAAAGCACTCTTGTTTCAGATGTTTTTAATGAATTCAATCATTAACTAGTTCCTATCTATTACCAAATATTTTTGGATCAATGATATTTGTAGCATCCGTTGCATATCTAGATTAATTTACAAGGATCCCATATTTTAATGTGTGTCTTAGCAAAGAAGGCATAGCGAGCTGAAACATATCTGCAATTATAGTAAGTTAAGGACGGAGATATCTGAAATCGATGAAGGACTTACTATCCATGAAGTGGATGTCTAATTTGGAACAATCGTCTCTCTATATAAATGTGTTTTAAAAATCCTGTCAGGATTATTCTATAGCTCATTTAAGACAATTACCGATTAATGAAATTGAAGCAAACTGATTCGATGATGTCATCTTTTAGCCTGAAATATTGCACAGGAATTGTAACAAGGAATATTATAACGCTATTAAAATGTTTTCTGCTTAAACAATTGATCCGCGAGCTCTATAACTACAGTCTGCGCTTCATTAGCTTGATATAGGTTTGTTGGACCTAATCCAATGCAATTACGACTTAGAGTGGCCTAACGATGCTGTATTTTGGTAAAACTTGTGAGCTGTCTAGATCTAGTGGCTTTTTGATGTCACATAAAACCCGAGGTGCATTAATGGATTGAAATTAGTTATCCAACAGACTAATCATAACAAGATTTCGTACAAGCATGGAACAAAACATGTATTGAGTGTTATGCTCCGACAGACCTGTCAATGTATACGCAGTAAAAAGACTCCTATAGTCTGCATGATTAGCTTGTGAGATCCTTTGGGTATATTGGGTGACATTAACGTACAGAGAAGCTTCGACAACCATAATTTAGAGGGGAATACATCCGTCGGCGTATTCACACAAAGAAGACTTCAACAGTCTGTTCGATGAGACTCTTTCAATAATCTTGGTTTCTCCAGATTAGGAAATTAAAGGGTTTAATATACAAGTATATAGAAATATATCTTTTTTATATAAATATAATACTTTTTATATATCCACTCTGAAAAAAAAAAAAATGACATATACAAAATGATTTCATGTGTATTTAGAATTCATAAAGCAAAAATCTTATCTCTGCATTACCAAAATAAAACGGAATGTCAGCCCATAAAAGAATGGATTCAAAAATTTTAAATTGGCGAATATAGTTAATTCATACATAATGTGATCAAAACCGCTGTAAAATCATTATTATGAAAATTTGTTATTTATTTAAAAACCCCATTAAGCTTCATAGAAAAATGTTGAATTTTTCTTACGGAAGCAAGAAAATATTAGCAGCCACTTAACTTACATTCAGTAATTGCTAGTTAACGTTCATAATTTAAAATGCTTAAAAAGTACGCACTTCTGAATATCTAATGATGAAATTCTAATAAACCAACATTTAATTTAACAACATGTATACAACACTTGTTTTTCAACAGATTTAATGGCAATTTGAATGTCATTAAATGAGCCCAATGTACATTCAACACAATTGAATATATGAAATAAAACAATATGAAAACAAAAACAAACAAAAAATAACATTTACATTTAAAATCAAGCAAAATATGTGTGTTTAGAAAAATACGTATTAGAAAAATAAAATTAAAAATGACGAGGGAGAAAATAATGCATGAAAGAAAATCTTCTTGATTGACAGTAAAATTTTGAATACCAAAAATTTTAATGAGCATATAATCAGATGAGAACTCAAGGATATTAATCTCATATTCATTCCTTGGAAACGTATATTCAAGTAGTACAGAACAAAACAACAATCTTGATATTGTAAAAGTAATGGTAAATTGGTAAAATAAGAATGTACATATGTTTTTGAGGAGCCATATTATATTTCAATAGAAAATAAAAATACAACAAGTAAAAATGCTATAGTCCGTCAAGACAGACTATATGATACCGTAAAAATATATGGACGGAATATTACAATTCCGTGAGAGCATTTGTATGGGAGTTATGACAAATAAAGGGCCGATCATTACTTACTTCAATAGGTTTCGTCCTCGGAACAAAATATAACCTATGTCAAATTTCAGTAAGATATCTGTGATATCAAAGGAAAATTTTAAACATAAGTTAGGACCTAATAATGGATCTATCATATCCAAATAATAATGTATTCCAAATTTGAAACTGCAAGCAGAACTGTCGGCAAATTGTTTTCATGGACAGCCAGGAGGCATACAGATGGGCTTAAGTGTGGATATTCGGGTATTTTTTTTTTCTATGTTTCACATACTTCCACAGAGCTAATTATACTCTCTCCGCCTATGGTGATGTAGGGTATAATGACTATAATGATTATAATACACTCAGAATTGCTATAAGCAGTTGATAGGTTCCAAAGATCCCCCGTTAATACGTTCCAAAGATCGTTTTTATGTGACTATTTTATATAAAATTGAGAGCTGGTTCCCAAGTAAACAACTGCATAAGTTCTTCATTTTAAAGATCTTTATTTGCAAAAGGATCTTTGACAATGACACAAAAAATAAATTCGCATAAAAAGGTTGAAGTGAATATCCAACGTACCATATCACATACTGGCAGTTACATATAACAACCCAGTAGTATTCGGACCAACACGATCTCCTTACGAACAACCACGAACACTAACCGCTCGCGCTGTATATATTTGATCTTTGTTTTTATTGGTAAAATATCTTAAACATTTTTTAAATCTGCATAAAGGTCAGCCCTTGAAATTGTGCTACTTCCTCTTAGGCTAAATTAGGATATTTTTAGAGAATTAAAAATGTAGAGTGTGTCAGGGTCTTTCATGCCTCGGGGGAGTATTTGAAGTTAAGGTGTCTTCTTCAATGATCTAGAAGTACCTTCATATCCTCATAAGATAAGTTTATACAGAATCCTCTGATGATACTGTAGAGCTTTGAAAATTTTCACTGTAGGTAACTGGATCGATATCGGTTTGAGAAGAAAAATCATATTCTGGCATGAAATAACATTAAACTCCTGGGCGATAACTTAAATTGTGAGATACTAGATAAAGATAAAGTTTGTGTGGAATGATTCTTTTCATATTTATTGCTCCATAGAGGTGATCATACAGCTAGCTATAAAATGTCTACTTCAATACGTAAATCATCTGCTACATATCTGGCTATTTTAGTTTGGAAGTATCCTAATATTGTACTGTTATAATGTTGCTAATTACAGCAAATAAACTGCTGGGTTTTGTTACATGTATACAAATAGATATTTGCAAACAAATGTGTTTTTTTTTTTTACTTATTTATTTACATTTTACATTTGCTTGTTGACAAGCAAAATGTCTACAGGGAATTTTCGTAGCTTTGATTTTTCAAACATTACGTACAATGCGGTTCATTGTATCTTCTTCTAATACGCATTTGGGAATCTCAAATATTCACATACACACACGTTCATAAACAGAATCACACTCAATTACCTCATTAAACTAAATTTTTGTATTGTAATAGCTACGACTGTAAAAAAGAGAAATAAACAAAAGTTATTTTCGAAATGCTTTATTTTATAGTTAAATTTTATCCGAAAAAGTCATCGAAACTTGTGAATTTATTTAATTAAAATAACAATTTGATCACATGTGAAAATACTGAATGAAATATATTTTATGGATATAAAGTCTGTTTTAAACATTTGTATATTTTTCAAATGCAAACTTATTTTAACGTATTAGGCAAATTCTTCAAATGTTTTGTTTGCTAAAATGTCTTTGGGGGTTTCAAACATATATCTTATAAAGAAAAAGAAAACTTTTTTCCATTAAAAAAGGTACCTACTAACTACCTTTTATTTTAAACTGAAGAAAAATCTAATATTTTTTTAAAGTTAAACTGAATTAAATGCACTTAAAGGAAAAACAGATACATTCATGAAATAGGGGCAACGTTATCGAGGAGGTTCTTTCTCTTATCTAGGTAATATTATAAATAAAACCGGGAGATCCGGCGTGAATATACATTTAAAGGTAGTATTTGAAAGTCAAAATATTCAACTGAAATGTTAAGTCCAAAATGTTACGCGACTCAAATGTCTTATAGCTGTTAGTTAACAAATACCTACGAATAATTTTTAGAATAAACGATTATGGTCGATTATATAGATACATAGATACCAATATGCATTGAAATCCTTAAAAGGAAATGGAAATGGATTGCGATCGAATAGAATCCACGAAGAATCCAAAGAAAGTTACGACTATCACATACATCGATTAGAGAAATCGGTTAGAAGCTGAGAAGAAATACAGGACATATGTTCCTTATAGGAAAGATGAGAACATACATCATCGTAGTTAGAAATTATATAATGGGATTCTGCAAAATTTCTAACGCATAGAAAAGACCACAAAATAATCACTTTCAAGTATATTCTTCGATTCAAAATCACTTCCTGAGACGAAGTAACGATGTACGTCCGTCTACACGACTGGATGTTCATTTAAACCATGTGCAAACTCTAAAGGTCACAATTTTAAATCAATCCCCTTGCAAATCAGTCTATTATATCACCTTGGCCAATCAGTTTATTATATCACCTAGCCCACGTACAAATGTTTCCCCAGGAATGAGGATTGCTGAAAGTGGTTTTACAAATGTACCACCCGAAATTAAAGTTTAAACACATAACACGCTTAAATATATGTGTAATGAAATAGAACTTATTGTGTGTAACTTTTTTATAGTTCTTAAGTTTCATTCAAATCGGTTTATCTCTTCAGCTATATGCCAAATGTTTTTGCAGATTGGAATCCTTTTCTACAGCAAAATTCAGCATTAAATGCTTAAATATAAAGTTACAATTTATAAAATTTTGTCGGAAAGTTCTTTTGTCCACATCAAAAAGCTATCATGATGATAATATCTACCTCCAAATAATCTTAAAAATGATAATCGAAGACGTTCTAAAGTAACTACTAGGACACACTACCCCAAACCTGCTTGCTTATGTTAACCATAAAAATTTTATGTTGTTTATAAAAGCTTCAACATAACAACTAACGATTTTGCGAAACTTACAAGTAATTCCCGTATTATATTTTATATAAATACATATACAATATAAGCAGCCATAATTCATTCTGAAAATCTGTTTAAGCATTCGTGAATATATATGTATTTAGTAATCAAATCTGATTTATTATCATTTTGATATTTCAGTTTCTTCATATCAAAAGTCTAAATTAATATAAACAGAAATATTATCTATGTCGATAGAAATGAATCCCTTGTCATGATATATAGGTGAGCTAGCAAAAAAAAAGAAAAAAAAGGAAATTTGATAATGGTATATGAGCGGTATCACGTTTACTATAAAAAATAAAGGAAATATTGTTTTTGTTTGAGATTTTTTTAGACATCTTTACACACACGTTTTTATTACCATTAGTGTATATGTAATAATATTGTAAATGTGTCATCATTAGCATCAAATTTAAATATGATATAAAATTTACTATATATTTTCCTTTTTTTAACAAAAATAAAAAAAAAATAAAATATCAAACAACGCGTCAACATGATTGTTTCATATGATTTGTTGCCATTGGGAGTTGAAATGATTGCTTTTATTTTTCAATTTTCTTAATGTTTTATTTAATAATAACTTTTGGGTTTTACTTTTATACAAAATATTTTCTACATAAAAGTACAATCACAAAAAATCACAAACAAAATCAATTCATAATCCCAAACATCATTAAGAATTTTAAATTTGCAATTTTTGTGAATGTATGTTAGGTGTATATGTAGATCTTGTTTCATTTGATTGACATCAACTGACAATCACATATTTTTCATTTAAATATTTTCGTAAAGAGTTTTTTTTTTTATTTTAAAGATTTTTGTTTCAAAAATTCTTCTACAAGAAACTTAAAACAAAATACTGATTTAAGAAATAGTTTACTACATACAAATTTTTATCTAATAAAGATTTTAAATCAATTCATTGTTTTTTTTTCATAAGAAATTCAATGTCCAATTAGCATAACAAAGTGAAAGGTATTTAGATTCGGTTAGAGAATACAGCACCCAAGCACTTCTCAAAACCCTACAAAATCTTGGCCATTAGGACGAAGATAATTTAATTTATTTCGAAATCCTCAGTTCCACCTGTTTAAAATGTTCCAGTTCCAGTTCAGTTCTAGATCAGTTCTAGTT
>JACGTJ010004633.1:0-11630 GCA_014858695.1 Chrysomya rufifacies | reverse complement strand
ATCAAGTTTGGTATATATTAGTTTTCAACGTAAGTCGTGTTAACCAATTGTTCGGATTTATTAAATACGTGGGTACGGTCCCAATTTCGACGATGTCTTCACAAAATTTTTGCACATATTACTATTTTAATATAACGACGGAGCCTGTTGAATTACCGTTATGAATAAATAGGCATATTCTGAAAAGTGTCTGCAATCATTGTGAGTCAAGGGTGGAGATATTAAGAATCGATAGCGATGGAACTATCCATGGAGCGGATGTCTGATTTGCAGGAAAAGTCTCGCTATAAAAACGTATATAACAATCCTGTCTGGAGAAGCGGTTAGTTTCCCTGCACCAGAATCGAATGCTGTAGCGTACGCAGCAAATCTTATATATTTATTGATTAATTGAACTGAAGCAGATATTTTGTTAAGGCCCTACGTTCTTTGTAGGAATAAAGACAACAGATATATCTGCTTATAACTTCAATGCTTAATAATAAAGCTATTCATATGAAATACGTCGGAAACAGAATTATTCAAGAACGAGTTATACATACTAATTTTCATTAAATCACAAAACAAATCTAAACGAGTTATATGCTTTAATACTCATCCTGGTTGAAAGT
This sequence comes from Chrysomya rufifacies, assembly GCA_014858695.1. Lineage (NCBI taxonomy): Eukaryota > Metazoa > Arthropoda > Insecta > Diptera > Calliphoridae > Chrysomya > Chrysomya rufifacies. The sequence continues at coordinate 11,019 of JACGTJ010004633.1, read as the reverse complement.
TTTTATGTTGGATGAAATAATTGAACGATGCTTGTAACATTCAATAGGACCTCATGCCAAACTTTATGTATTTTGTACACTAGTTGTATGTGGATGCCCAAGAAAATCTTTAAATCAACTCTGAATGTGATTGTGGGTCGAAAGATACAATTTAAGATTATTAAACCGTAGACATTGTAGAAGGAATTTTGACGTATTTCATTTTACTGTACATAACCCATAGCAGTTTACTGCTGTTACACGGTGTTATAGTAGAAATATTTAAACTTTAGTTTTCATGACTAACAAACAATTAGACTTAGAGAAAAGAACTAAAAAACATAAAATATTTTACGCTGCATTAATTTTAATGCTCATATTATCTTATTATACATGTATTATGAACGAATAATATATTTTTAACAAAGCTCTTTTTACCAACAGTTAAATATTTTTATTATAATGCGAATTACATTGCTTGATATAGATAAATGCGATATCCAATTATTTGCAAATAAATTGATAGCAAATTGCTTGTAATTTTCAATAGATTAAATTACTTTTTTTACATGTCGTTACCTTAAATTCTACCAAGGATTTTTTTCCTTCTTTCATATTTTGATTAAGGATATTGCAAGTCCGTATGACAAAAACAGAAACAAACATTGGTTCTGGAGTAATTTCAGACAATTTGAATATTTTGGTGTCTAGGTTATCAAATACAAGAACATGTTTTTAGGAGCCCGTATATTCAAAAATGGCCAAATTTTCTCTTCGTTATTAATATACATGTCGATAGCCTTGGTGCAATCATATAGTCTACCATGGACATATGAAGAATGTCAAGGACTCTTTGCCTTATAGATTAAATTTAGGATTGAGCACTTGGTAAACTGTAAACAGTTGGTCTTAAATCAATACCTGTAGAATGTTAGTGACGTAAAATGAGATGTGAGTTTGAGGGACACATCCAATTTTGTGTCTTGACTGTGGCTCATCCAAATTTTCATAATTATAAGCTTTACCATGTTATAACAAATTGCTTACGAAACAATGTTTCTACAATTTTATTCGTTTAAGATGAGTTGATAATTAGCTCTCAAAGCATCCGATCCTAGTGTTTGCAAGTTTCATAAAAAACAGAGCTTTAGTAACATTAATTACAAATGTCACCTAGTTCCTGAGACGCATTCATTCATGTACCGATTAGATTGCGTCCTTCCCACTTAACCTGCTAATAGACGGTTGACTATATAGCATTACCAGAAGTAAGATCAGAATTATGAGTGAGCTTGAAAAACTAAACATATAAATTAGTTTTGGACATTCCCAAGTAAATGCCAATCAGAAAGCTTTCAGTATATGAGAAGACCTCAATTACCTAAATGCTTTATATTTCTCATAATTTTGTAATTTATGAACTATTACTTGTCATTTTCCAAACTGGACAGTTTTTTTCTGTCCTTATATTTGTATAATTTTTTTTTTTTTTTCTTTTTCAATTTTCGCATGAAACTGTTATTAATGACATATTAATATTACTTCACTTGTTCTTGGAAAAATATATTGCAACTTTGATTTACTTAAAAGCCCTAAAAGCTTTTTTATTTAAAACAAATCATGTTTCTGCTGAATAGTACTCACCGCAACAGTTCATGAAAAAAGTAAATAATAGCTTCAATTGAAATTAAATGCATTAAATACAAAAAAGTAATGAGCATATTTCATAAAGTTAAAACAAAAAAAAAAAAAAAAAAAAAATCAAAATGTATATGAATATATTTTTAAATAAAATGATGGTCAAACAAATATTTTGATTATATTTGACATGGAAAATACTCTGATACTAACCATTTACAGGTCCTATGATACATAAAAAGAAATGGGACAAAATCTGGACATAAGCCACATCTATCTTTTCTGTTTGCATTTAATCAAATGTTTTTAATGAAATGTACTTAGATATAGAAAACTACGAGCAAATTCTATATATTTAAGTTTAACCCATATTTGTTTGCCTAAATATCTTATTACGATAGTGATTAGTGTAATACCATTTCCAAATGTTTGTTCCGTTTCATATTTATGGATGTTATGCACAGAAATGCTTCAAAATGATCCATTTTTATACGCTTTCGGCCAATAACCTTCTTATTTATAAAAAAGTAAAATATGTGTTGGGAAAATGGGAGCGGGTAGTGAGAGAAGCAGAATGGAGGGGTAAGAGAGAGAAGGGAAGAAAGAAAAAGCATTGTTACGTTTAGATGAAGCATATAGTTAAGATAAGATTGATGGGGACAATTATTAAGTCAACTCCTAGTAGAGCTACATAATTTATTCATTCAGAACCAATATAATTTATACACAAAGGAGCATCAACATTCAAATTTTATATTAGAAATTTCAAAGAGATTTTCAAGTAACAAATTTCCCAAAACCTCAAACAATTTTTCTCCAAAGCTATTGAATGATAATTCAACCATATATATTTAGACAACTTCTGCAGTAATCATGGCGTTGCGTCCCAGTCTATAGTAGTATTTCCATGACACTGCAACTATACTCCTGAAACAAATTCTACATACAAGAAATATTTGTACTAAATTTTACCATCGAAGCTTCTACGGAGCTACCTCTAACATGCTTTACAATCTTACAGTGAGTCTAAAATTAAATCTTTGTATATTCTTCCCCTTTCATATTAAGGGCGAAATAGGCTTAAAAGTCCATGTTTTTATGAGCGAGTGGAAAAAGGGGCGGGTCGCGCTCTTATTTTCCCGTTACTATATTATGTTTTACTTATGTCTTAAATTTCATCTTTGTACCTTCATCAGTTTCATATTTATGATATATTATACTAAAATGCTTCAAAATTACAGATTTTCATATGTTTTTGTTCCATAACTGCCTTATTTATAATCCAATTCTGCCCAAATAAAAGAGGATATAAGAGAAATATTTGTGCCAAATTCGGTGCTTTTAACAGACAGACAGACGGACGAATATCGCTAGATCGACTTAGAATCTTACCAGGACCAGTATATATACATGTTGGAGTCTTAGACGAATGTTTGAAAATGTTTCAAACAGAATGACAAACCAAATATTTTCCCAATCATTTTTTTGATGTAGGGTATAAAAACCTGGAATATTTATACATTTTGAAGTCTTCAAGGAATATTTTAACAATTTACAAATAAAATGATAAACAATATATCCACTTCACATCCCATAACTTTTCGTTGGTCAGTATAAGTACCAAACATTTCTTCAAAACAATTTGTAGCAGTTGTTGTTCAAAGAAACGAATATATTCAATTTCTTCTATTAAATTCAAATTTTCTATACTTTGTCCTTAAATATTTTCAATGTTATTTTAAGCATATATTTTCATGCCTTACTTTTAGATTAAATTAAGAAAAAAAAAGTAATTTCCAACTAAAATGTCAGCACGCTTTAACTACCAACTGAGTTGATGTCCCAATTTTACACTTCGATACGTTTTGCAAGCTGACACTAGCAAACAAATTTTGGTTGAACTCAGTCATTCTTTTTGTTTATTTACCAAGAATTTCTTGGTTGTTTGTTACTTTTTTCGGCAAGAATTTGTGTTAGCGAAATATAAAAAAAAGATACTCCTAGATTTATACACACGAACATATTTATACACTTGAAGTTATTGTAATCTTTGTATATACGCGTTTTTTTTTTTAACTGATTTAATATTGATTTTTTGTTTTTGTCTCGACATTAGTTTGTTTTTAATATGCTGATTTTTCGAAATTCGTGATGGGGAGGGTATAATGCTTTAGATTCTTCAGATTTTTTTTTTTTAAAGAATCGATTTAAGGATAAACGTCCATCCGTCCATGTAACGTTGTAGTACAGAAGAAATTTATTATTTTTTGGTACAGGGACAGAACTTATTGCAATTGATTAAGATCCGTTCATTATTTCACATCCAAGTGACATCCGCGAATGGGGTTTTAAGGGCATAAATCAACCTGCAGATTTGGCAGTTGGTAATATCTTTCAATAATAACTCGCTTCCTTACTAGTTAACAACAAAGCTATTACCACATCGAGTATTTTATTGACTCTTTCAAAGCGGGAAGAGAGGAAGAATGAGAGAATGTGAAACTTTATATAATCACAAAAAAGTTTTAATTAAAACGACCTCTGCATTGGAAAATGACAACTACAATAACTATCTTTGGTCTGCCACCAAAACTGCTGGGCTATAATTTGAAATGTTATAATTTTTCACATTTCACAATTTTTCATTTGGCAATTTCACTTTTCAAAAGTGGTCATAATTAGACCATTTTCTGAACTACTCTCTGTATTATTGTCCCTCCCGGAATGTAATTTGAATCGGTTAATTACTTCGTATAGCCTTCATAAAATATTCTATCAGTATGGAAATTTGACTGCAAAAAATTTAGTAGGATCGTACAAATTCCCCTTACAAATGAGACCCATTAGATAGGCTTTGGTCATTTCAACTCTTAAAATATATACATAATTTTATATACCTTGTCTCCTAAAATACAATTGATTATAATTGAGTTGGGAATCTTTCGTGAGGAAGCTATACGTAATAATGGACCGGTCATAACGAAATTTTTGTAATTTAGTTAAGGTAAGTTTAAAGCTCATTTCCGGAGGCACATTTTAATGGGGGTGATATAATAAATCGATTATGAAAAATTTCCTCATATTAATATAATTTTATGTGACTAATTTGATGGGGCTGTTTACATGTGTATATTAGTGATTTTTGGCTTAAAATTTCATTTTAGGTTGGACATTTATATGGAAGCTAAGTAAAATAATTGCCTAATTGAAATATGATCCGTCCTTGGGACAAAAAAATACCTGCGTTCTAAATTTGAGGAAATTATTTTGATATTGAAACTTTTAGTTTGATTACAAAGTTTACATTGAAAGTGACTCAGATACTGAATCTGAATGCAAATGAAGATATCTTTAAATTTATATATGAAAGAATTGAAATTGCAATTAAAGTTTATAATTAAAAAAAAAATTGAAAGTTTTTTTTTTTTGTTTTTTATAACAACTACATTGTTATCATTTGTAGAAAGAATTCAACAACAATATTTATTTTATACACTCATACACATGCTTCATTTAAAGGGTGATCAATTTTATATCTATCTCTTTTGATTTCGAGTAACTTTTATTAAAATAGAAATTGAAAATATTAACAATGTATTAACAAATTTGGAATTTTCAATCACTAAAAAAAAACTTATCCCTAATAAACAAAATCAGTTTAAATGAATAACACTTCTTTATTTTTGTCACTGTCTCATATATGTTATTCTAAATACTTATCTGCACTTGAATAATACTTCACAATACATGATTGAACATTTTTAAAGAGTTTCTCTTTTATGTCATTTCTAGCTATTTAATCTTTGGGTTAGGGTTGCTTTATAATGTGTTTTTTGCCAAAATACCTTGCAAGGATTTAATTCAAAATTATCCTGTAAACATGTACAAACACTCAATAACTAGGTACTTGTTTGCTTAAGATAAACAAATTAGGCAAACACCAAAAATGTATTGGAAATATTGTGTAAAAACGTAATTATCTGTATTTTCTGTAGATATTTTTGAAATTGTTTACATTGAACCCTTCCAAAATTGGTACAACGATATAATGCGGTAAATCGTTATGTATCGTTAGGAAAACATCGCAGGCATTAAAGAAAATAAACAAGTAAGAGAGTTTTAGTCGGTAAAGATCGATCACATTATTCCCTACACCACAGTGTATCGCGAAAAATTTAGTTAGAATTTAGATATTTCTACACATTATAGACAAATCTGAACTTATTTGGACCGGTCATGATATTTAATGATTAGATTTGTATGGGAGTTATACAAAATAATAAACCGATTCAAATGAAATTTAGCATATATTATATAAACCAAACGTCATAACAGTACATACATATTGAAATAATTTATAAGCTTTAAACCTTATTCCAGGAGGGGCATTTGTATTGGGAGCTAGGTGAAATAATAGGAAGATCTTGTTCAATTTAATGAGATTTAGTACTTATGTAAGAATAATAACATGTGCAAAATTTCTTTAAGATATCCACGAATTTGTGACCATACCCATATATTTATTGGTTTTACAACATCAATCCACAAATTTAAGGTAACATTTGTATGAGAGCTATACGAAATAATGAACTGATTCAAATGAAATTTGGCACATATATTAGGAGTTATATGGAACTTATATAAACCAAATTTCATTATTTTACCCACACATATTTAGTCTATAAAAGGCCCCAGTGCCAAATTTCAATAAACATAAATCGACTCATGAAGTGATTCTAAGTCGAATGGTATACTTAAATATGGGTTTCCGGTGATTTGTTTTGGTGCGTTACAAACTTTTCGTCTCTGCACAAACTCATTATTACCTCTCCACCTATGGAGGTGTAGGGTATAAAAATGGATTATATCATAAGGAAAAAGATTTTATATTCTATTGACGACATTTAGTTATTTAGTTTGAAGTGAGAAATATTACACTATGCTTACGTTCCTTAATTACGCGTAAAATTATTAAATAAATCAATTATATTTCTTTGTAATGGTAATGGCCTTAAGTGCCAAATTTTCATATAATTCCTGCAGTGTTACTAAGACTACAGACACAAATTAAAAGCAATGTTATCAAGGTCATAAGAAAAGAATTTGAACGCAGGGTTACAAGATAACAATTGAAAGGGTTTCAAATTCGAACCAAACTTTTAATTTGACGCTATTGAAAAATATTTTTTTGACGAGCTGTGTTCCTCATAACAAAGAAGGGATATCTCTCTTTCGGAAAGTTATCGAATCTGTTAAATAGAAATATGTTGTGTACGTGCTTTCGAATTGTTCTTTCAGCCGCAATATATTGGCCTAATTCAGCTCAAAAATAATAATATTGTTCAACTGTTTGAAAATTTAGCTATGAAAATCAAAATTTTCGGAGAATATGATTGTCATACTAAATCAGACCTAATATTATTTTCGAACTTAATGAGATAAATTTCATTTAATGGCCACTCTTTGATGGAGTGAGTACAATTTTAACAAATTTGTTTCATTTTTTTTCGGTTTGGTCGCATCTTTGATAACAATCATCAACAAGTCCTATGAAACTTTGAAAAATAAGCGACTGAAGCCATTTTCCGTTCTTAACATATAGACAGATGGTCATCACTAGATCAGCCTTTATTCTTACCAGAACCACTTCAATGTTTTCGTTAAGGCCGCTATTTAGTCTTATATACAAATCGCATATAAAATCATCTCTTTTTCTTAAATCGAAAATATCTCTGTAATTACTATATAAATTTCTTGTTACATTTAAAATTAAAATAATTTGTATTAAATAATTGTTATAACATTTTTACGCTTAAAATGTTGTATCCTTTTCTGACTTGACCTTTATTAATTCTTCTTTTCGAGTATCTTTCTCTTGTTTTGGTTTAATGTCATTTGTTATTGAAAAGGTCTCTTCTGATTGTCTGGATATAAATACAACGAAAACTTTCACTTTATTTTGTCAATGTTAAGCTTTTATTATTTATCTTAGCATCTTAAATTAACAATAAAATCATTAAAGGCATTAATTAACAAAATAAAAGAAATTGTGATAAAATCCGAAATGATTTAAGTCTATACAAAGGTTTAGCAAAATAATTACATTATTTCTTTAATTGTGTACATAGATTTAAATAGTTTAAAAAAAAATACCTACATAATTAAATTAAGGCTTTTAGTTTTAATAATTCTTACGATAATATTAAGATTGGGTGTGTACACAGAATAAATTAACGGCCTATATTTTCAATTTTCGTCTACGTAGTATTCTAAAATTTAGTTAAAAATATTTTAAAACTTTAAAAAAGATTCTTCAAAATATTTTCAATTATAAATTTTGTACTCATAATTGTTTCAACCACCATAGGTTGGGAGGTTATAATGCTTTTTTACGGATGTATATAACATAGAGAAAAAATATATGTAAATATATCATAGTCGATTTAACGATGTCTGTCCGTCCGTCTGGACTGCTGGTCCAGTAAAACGTTTGCGCAAAGGTCACAGTTTTCAAACTTCCAGAATGAGGTGCGTAAAATTATATAATATGTGGAGAAAGCCCCAAAAGCTAAGCCTATAATAGACATGATCGGTCCATTATTTTTCAATAACCTAAAATTCTTTATGCATATAATTTATTTTTTGTTTGTCTTTTCTGTATATATATAAACTTATGTTTCATAGCTCCTAAACAAACGTTTTCCCAGAATAATGGGTTCCCAACGCAAAATGCAGGTTTTCTTATTCAAGCTCAAAGCCTGTTTAAACTGATCATTATCGGTACCTTATTCCTTAAATATCTTCCTGGAATAATACCTTATAATTCATATATATATGCTTATTTCATTCTAATCGGTTTACTGTTTCACCTAGAATGGAATTGGAATTTGGAGTCAACTCATGTATTTCACTTTACATAATGAAAAAATTTGGCCCAGAGTCTTTGTCTTTCACGTTATGTTTCACAAACAAAGTTTGTAGAATGCCACATGCACATTTTTAATTCAATTAGTCCGCATCTGAGCCTCAATTATTTTCAATAAAGTTATCATTTACTGTAAGTGGTCCTGCAATCTCCATATCGGTTATACGTTGGGTCATTAGACAGAGATCATTGAAATAATCGATAACATGGATTTTTTAAATCATGTTCCCTAGTATTTCACAGGTGGAAAGTTGACATGTTTATGTATTAGGTAAACATTCATCCTAACACTATATTGCATATATCTTGGTCAGAGGTTAAAAGTTGACATGTTTATGTATTCTGTAGGCCTTCATCCTAATAGTATATTTAATTGGAATCACCGCAAAAGTGATTTTAAAATACAATTTTACATAATAACTTTTTATAAATCTGATGAAAACGGTTCCCTCATACACACTTTAATAAGCTCCAACTTGGTGGAAGGTGCCACATGGTTCTGTTTGACCCATAGCAATCAATTGACTGATTTCAAAATAAAGAAATTTTCAACAACCGGGCACATATATTGTGGTTTTGGCTTGGACTAAATGTGTATACTTAAAATTCTTCTTAAGATATTTTCTAAACATTTATTTCGATTGAAGTGATTGCAAATATTTTCATAAAACATCTTCTTGTAATATAACATGTCATGTGTTAAACATAAGTTAACACCTTTATTAAGTCGTATACGTGTTGCGCATATAGAAAGATTTAATGCAAGTATTTTCAACAATAAATCAAAAATATATTATATATTTCTTATTTTTTTGGTTTTGGTAAGTAAGAAATTAGATTTAAAACCTCTTATGTTGTCACGAAGTTTTTAATGTACCTACAGATGTATCTATCTTTAGGCCCAGTAAACCAAGTTTTGGGAAAAAGATTTGTGATATTTTAATGAATTCCTAAAGAGAGAGAGAGAGGGAGAAAATAAAATCTAGCAAACATTGATGAACAACGGACATTGAATCTTCTAATGAAAATCTTAGCGACAATGTCACTGAATTCACTAGTTCTTGGTGACCTAAAGAGAAAGTGAGAAGGAAGAGAGAATGAAAAAAAATCAAACAAATATTGTTGAACGACGGACATTGAATCTTCTAATGAAAATCTTAGCGACAATGTCACTGAATTAACTAGTTCTTGGTGACCTAAAGAGGGGGAAGAAAATCCTACATTTGAAACAACCGCCTAAACGTGGATCTGTTTCATTTTACAATATTTATATGCTATATTGCCATTAAATTCGTAAAAATTCTTTTACCGACAACATTGTCTTGCAAAAATGTCATGAGTTGATTACAACGGGAATAACCATAAGACACTGTCCATCGTTTACACTGCTGATGACATCTTACGGAAATTGTATTGCAAATTGTCATGTATCATCTATAACATTGTATAGCCATAATTTGGTATGCTGGGTTATTTTATGTACATACATATACAAATGATAAATACAAAGTATTATTTATAATTCAACTGATGTTCTTCAAAACCTTGAACTTTTCCATATTATACCAAAAAAAAAATGTTTTTTGTTATCATAGTTAAACAGAAAAGCAACCAAAATGCAAAAAAAAATCTTAAAAAGTAACAAAAAATAAATATCTTCAGGCGATTTATAATTCGCTTTAAATTTTTTACATACTTACAAAAAATTTACAAGAAAATATTTTCCTACAGTTGATGCAGATTTTGTAAAATAACATCAGAGAAAACTAAAAAAAGGAATTCTTTTTTTGCAGATATTTTAAACATTTCCAGATATTCACATTAATTATCGTGAAAAAATGAGACATGAGTAATACTCTAAAAAGAATTTTTAAATCATATATAAGTCTAGGTTAACATACGTCAAATTCTTGCAAGAAATCTTTATGTTATGTGTGTTAGAATTAAATAAGAGAAACACAAAAGATACTCCCATTTTCTATTTATTCAAAGTCAAATATATTCCTAGCTATTCAGTTGGATATATAAAACAAACATAGTGGAAGGGGCACCTCCAATTTTTGTGTAATGGCATCATGTTGATGCCTTTTTGTATAATGAAATGTTTCAAAGCGATCCTTTTTTTGGGGTTTTTGGTTCATATCTTCCTTGCTTTTCAACTAATTCTGCCAAAATCAACCCCAAACAAATCATATATAAGTGAAATGTCGCATAGCTCGTACTTTAAAAAGACGTAGGAAAGAACGAATATCGCGAGAACGACTAAGAATCTTACCAGGGCCCAGAACTTGAATATTTATACTTGAGTCTTAAACAAATAATTATAAATGTTACAAACGGAATGACAAACAATATTCAGTTTCAAGATATAAAAAAATAGATTAAATCTCACTTTATGGTACACACACATAGTATTGAATTTCATGTAAAGATAACATTTTTGAATTAATTGTTAATAATCATGGAATATACTAATT
>JACGTJ010004602.1:15539-34061 GCA_014858695.1 Chrysomya rufifacies | reverse complement strand
TATATATATATATAAATATAAATAGCACAATTGTGTCAACAAACGATTTAACAAACCATTTTAAATCGAATCCTAAATTATATTTTTGTTGTCCTTTTTCGTCAGGAAGTTTACATTTATTTTATGTTTAGAAACTTTTGATAAAGGTTTCGGTTTTTTTTGGTTTTTATTGCTCTTTACTTTAAAAATATGTTCGTTTTATACAAAAATAATTTACAATAACCTAAAAATCTTTTTCGAAAGGAAAAAGAATGAAACCATTTAAAATATTATGTCAAATCAAAATAATAAAAAGTTAAAAAACATTTTCTAAATGACGTATACATATGTATGCAATGCTACATATGTATATACGAATGTAAACATATGGTTAGTGCACCAGTTTAATAAAATAAATATGTCTACGAGATAAAGTTATTTACTTATAGAAAAACTGTCCACATAGTTAAAAGACACTGAAATACTAGTACACGAGTTATTCGCGTGTGCGAATTATTCATTTTTTATGCATTGTATTTTTTAATCCTATCATGGTCCACGTTGGAAGTCTATTTATAGTTGTTATTAATTCATTTGGGGAACAATATTCTCTTCTCTACGTCATTATCTATTATGACCAAAATCAACATTTCTCATATTATGTAAAAATTAATACGAAATTGTCTATATTTTCAAATCAGATATAACTCTTTGTGTCAGAACAGAAAAAAAAATGTTGTCTATATATTTCCAAATAATAATAATAGTAATAACTGATTTATTGTTGTGTTAAGTAAAACATCGTAAATGGCTTTCTCTTGGTTCACCGACGATACAATTCTACATAAAAGAAAGGGTTGCAGGATTGCTTTTAAAAGCCACAACAAGTTGTACCAAGTATAATAAAAGCAATGTGTGAATAGATTCATGTTTCTTTATGTTAGTAACCCTTTTCATTTCCCCTTTTTCTTCTCAATGGGGAGAGAGAAGTTTAAGAAATATTGTTATTTAACTCGATAAATTGTTAAAGAATTTATGCTAGCATGTTCTATTTCTAATACAAATAAGGGCTACTACAACTTCATAAATAGAAAGTTATCATCGTTCAATTTAAATAGTTTTCCGCATTAAGTACCGGACCAAACGTCACATATGTATTGTTATAAAATATTTAAAAAGATTTATTTTAATTCAATATTTGCTTAAATGTTATTTTTGATTTCAGTGATTAACTACTCTGGGTATAAAAGTGTCTGACTACAAGATCTCATTCACGTATTGAACATTTATTAGAAATCTCTTTCCTATTGACTATTTGCCTCGTGGCAATAGTATCTATGTATCTATCTATCTATCAAAAAGGAAATATTTATTAAATTAATGTTATTTGAAAAATACAATACTTTCACATAACAATTGCATTGACAAATTTTGTATTTAACTATTTATTTTTCAAAATTCTGTTAACAATATATTGAGGAGTATCTTCCTATTTGAATTTTTAATAGCTTCATATTTGAATCCTACCTATATTACTAAGGTTTCGCAAATATTTTCATTAAATTTTATTGGTATTCAAGACATCTTTCCCAAATCAGATATTTTTAAAATCTGACTATTTTCAAAATAAATAAAAAAACAGTAACTTTTGTTATAATTTCTATTATTTATTACTTTGTAGAATTTAACATATTTATTTATACATTTATTAAATATATTTATATACATATACAGTGTAACTTATTATTTACAAAAGTTTTTTTTCTTCTAATAAATTTAATATATGTATATTAATTGTATTAATGTAGTGATTTCTTTCTAACTTATATGTCAATAATTTTAGGTATACTTGACTGTTTGGCAATCGACTTTTGTGAAATGTGTAGGATTTTTTTAATGGCTGGTTGGTTTTAGGAACTATAAGTAAATGCTTTTTTATATATAAATATACTTAAAATCTAAAAATATTTACAAAATTTCCACTATTTTCTTAGTTCTGATTAAATAAATTCGTTAAAGGATTTTTAATGGAAGTGCGTTTTCGGCGTCTAAATATTAATATTGAAAAAAATACTAAATATTAAAATAAAATTGTTGCCAGAGTACATGATATGAATACTAAAATGGAATGTTGTCGTTAGTGTTGGGTATATTTGTATGCTAATACAAGATTTCCTTATTTAATTTGATTGTAGTATAGTTTTATTAGTCCTAAGGAGACCAAGACGGGATAAATCTCATTTGTTGCGACTGATTCTGAATGTGATCCTGAGCTTGATGAGTATGCCATGAAGATGCAACTACGTTATGTTCCTCTTGTGAATAGGAACTGGTAAGGGGACTTTGGAAGTTGACAGTGGATATAGACGAAAATGCATCTAATTTAGCTTCTGCCAATTGAGCTCCAGAACGATATGTTAGTTCCAAGTTATCAATATAACCGTTGTAATAATCTTCGGGGGTATACCAGCATCATTCTTGTTTGCCATTGTAGTGAGGAGATAGAGAACTAATGGAGCTGCCACATAGGGAGGAAACTTCATGAGCAGAAGTGAGATTTAGTGATTGCGGAGGATAACCAAAAGTATGACTGCTTAGGGGAGTGCCAGTTGGACTATCAAGATCCAGAGAGGGATTAGTTCTCTTCTCCTTTTGTCTTCTATTACAGAACCAAACTCTTACAACTTCCTTGTCCATATTCAGTTGTTCAGATAGTTGATTGATTTCTTCTGATGTTGGCTTGCAGTTAATATTGAAAGCTTTTTCCAAAGTAGTTCTAACGTTTGTTTCAATAGATGTGCGCTTCTTACGACGTCGTCCCATTATATTTTCGGGTGTGGTAAGAGCTGAAGAAGTCATGGCTGTGAGATTGAAAATCCCACCTGGTTTCGAGACTGTGTTGTCAGCATCTTCAAGCCATTTTTGCAGCAGAGGCTTCAATTTGCACATGTTTTTAAAACTCAAATTTAAAGCTTCAAAACGAGATATTGTGGTTTGTGAAAAATCATTTCCGTATAACTTGCCCATGGCGAGACCTACATCACCTTGAGTAAAACCAAGCTTAATGCGACGTTGTTTAAATGTTTTAGCGAATTGCTCGAGTTCTTCGAGATCTGTAGTTTCTTCGGGAGATTGGTCCAGAGTACGTGCAGTCATAGAAAGAGCGTTACCACTGGAGCTTTTAGAGTTTTGGGGAGTGCTGGAGAAAGTCATTGTTGCTTGGGAAAGAGAATTGGATGGGAAAGCAGGTGGCATACCAGGTGTATTTGGGGTCATGGCAGCACTGCTGAGACTCATGGGCAAATTCGATGAATTTGGAGGAGTAGTTTGTTGACAAAGAAGACCTGGAGTATGCATAGCACCATTAGGTGTTTGTAAACGAGCGCTGCCGTGTCTAGAAACCGGACTCAATGATGGACTTCTTAAAGGAGATTTATTATGTGGAGTAGAATAGTTTTTTTCTTCATGTATAGGACTATTGAGATACATTTCCTCTTGTGCTTGTTGCTGCTGTTGTTTCATTTGTTGTAACGCTTGCAGTTGTAACATTGCTTGTAGAGAATTCTGTAACAGAAATTGTGCAGCAGCAGGATTTTGAAATGTCTCCGGAGACATTTGACGCATCACTTCCATATAACTTTGTAATTGCAATTTGAATGCATGCTGCATCTCTTCGGGTTTTATAGATGTAGCTGCTGCGGCTAAACCCAACTGGTTTTGTAAAAGTAGGGGAGCTAATGGATTTTGCAAAGCCATCAGATTACTGGCATTTTGATTTAAAGAATCATTAGTAGTTTTTTCCACAATGGGTGATGGAGATCTAGCTATACGTTTTGGTGTATGTCTAGCAAGATTTAGAACTTCATTTTCCATTTCAGAATCTAATTCACGAGATCGTTTATTACTCAAATTTGTAGGTGAGGGTGTACGATATTTTTCAAGATCATCATGTGTTTCGTGATAAGAGGAAAAGTCTAAAATAGAAAAAAAAAAATATAATAAATTTTTAAGAGAATAACATACATACATAGTTATGTAAGCATAAACCAAAATATATTTTAAAAGTACAGTGTTGTATACATTTAAGAAAGTCTTATAAATGTTTCAAAATCTCACATTGCAAATTATGTTCATGGATAAATTAGGGAAATTCGTTACATTAGATAAAATCATAAATTCTATTGTAGTTTTAAAATCTCACCCTTTTTCACCGCAAATTCAATGATTGAAATGCAACCCTTGTATTTGAAGGATTAAAAGCAATGCAAAATATTTGTTAAATCTGACAAAATTTTACAATTTAAAAATGGTTTCACATATAACTTGAAAAACAGCGTACTTTGATTAAAAAGGGTGTTTTACATACAAATTGGCTTTAGCACATTCGTATGAAAAATGGAAAAAATCACCCTATGTACATTGTTTAAAGGGGAGTTCAAAATTTTTTGTTTTAAAAACTTGCTTGCCACCATATTTAAAGAAAAGACAAGTCAAAACATATCATATAGTTAAAACACAATGAAATATGCAAGTATTCCAACAATATAAATGGTTATGTAATGTCGCATGTGTGCATTCGAAATGAATAAAATTTGATGCAATTTGGAAAATTTATAAGAAGTCAAACCAGGAGTAACAATGTTTTTTATTAATTATTGTTGTTTTGTTTGATTTCTTAAAAATAAGTGTTAAAAAGGAATCTGAAAATCTTTTGATGTTTCAAGTTACACTTTTTAAAGTAGTCTTAATCAAAAGAAACAAATCATTAAATTCACAATCATAGAGAGTTAGAGAGAAGAGTTGTAATTGTTTGACTTGTACTTTACACCTCCTAAGGTTTTTTGTCTATGGGATGCACCACCAATGCTACATGTTTTA
Organism: Chrysomya rufifacies; assembly: GCA_014858695.1. Taxonomy (NCBI): domain Eukaryota; kingdom Metazoa; phylum Arthropoda; class Insecta; order Diptera; family Calliphoridae; genus Chrysomya; species Chrysomya rufifacies. The sequence goes on along the minus strand of JACGTJ010004602.1, from coordinate 29,204 downwards.
TTTGCTTTTCGAATTATTTTCTGTGTATTATGAATGAGAGGGACAGAATGTTCTAAATAGTAAGGTCCAGGTGATATTGTTGTTTATTATATGAGTAAAGCCAAGAGCAGCTGTTTTTTTTTTTTTGAAATATTTGTTCACAGATTCATGTGTCGAATTAAAAAAAAATATATGTTCATTATTGATTTCAAATAAATTTCTATGAAATTTATTTTTAAAGGATTCACGAAATTTTCGTTTAATTCTTATTTGTTCCATTTCAAATATATAAAATTTTTATTCTATTACTAATATATGATTTCTAATATCACGTCATGTTATCCTTATTTTAGTTTTTTAAAATTTATGACATTTCCTCTCTTTTATTTTTTTTGGTATATTGAAATATTAATTGTTTTAGATATAATATTTATTTATGTAATGTAAGTTTTGTTTTAGTATTTTTTGTTGTTTTCAAAATGTTTATTTGAGGGAGGATCTGTTTTTACTGATTTTGCCCACAAGCTCTGATACTATTTTTTATAATATACAGTAATTACACAGATTCCCCAATATTTTAAATACTAAAAGCAATATAGATTTCAGATGATGTATAAATGAACGTGAAAAGTAGAAGTATTAAATAAAAAATCAAGAATAAAAATTGTTATTAAATTTATTGATGTAAAATTGTTTCACCTTATTGCATTTCTCCTCCCATTCTGGACATAATTTTTTGTATGATCATTTGAGATTTTCATAATGACTTCATAATACCCTTTTATATTAAAATCAATCAAGGTATTTTGTTTTTTTTTATTGTTCAAACAACATTTAAATAAATAAACACACACGCTCAAAACATGCAATCTCAGTCAATAATATATTCTAAATATTCAATAAAAACCCAAAACCCTTTTCATCGAAAGGCCTGTAATTTTATGCAATGAATAATATATAATTTACTATTTAATTTGAATATAACAAGACCATTAATTTGTTTATACTTCGAACAAAAAAGTCATAACAATTGTTGCTTTTTTATTCAACAGGGTTGTAAAAACGAAACATTTAATTTGAAAGGATTAGGGAACATTAAAGAGTTCCGATGTGTTGATTTACCCCTTATTTAAATAATTTTGCATAAATGAATAAAAAAGGGTGCTAAATAATCGTGTCGTTATCGCTTCATTGAAATGATTTTTTACTAACATAACCACAGGATTTTAATAAGTCGTTATTCAAATGAAATTAATTGTTGTCATAATATTTAACACGGAATTACAATTGAAAGATAAAAAGGTAAAAGTCATTATCATTTAAATGGCGTATAATTTACATAACCTTTTTATAGCTATTTCCTTCCGCATAGTTTTGAATATTACACCTAAATTGTTTTTAGGGGTTGTAACCTTGTTATGACACTTATGCATGTTTTTGTATAATTTGAAGTATTTAAATTTTTATTTTATTTGAAAACCTAAACAAGTTGTTTTATTAAAATTTTTCAAATTGCAATTTCTGATAAATTAGGGTAGTTTTGAAAAATTATTTTTTGTTTTAGGGGGTGTTTAAGAGATTTTTCTGAAAATCTTTGTTTTGAATATGACAAATTGTTGTTTCAAATTTGTAATGAGAACTGTGTGTCTGTGTGGGTCAGTTTATAGGGTCATGTGTTGTAATGGTCAATACAAATGGGTCAATTGTTTCGAACATTCTATAAATCTCTATATATTTCACTAGCTTTAATGTTTGTCCATCTGCTGTTAACATACTATAGTTATTGTTTTAAAATTTATTATGTTAAATATTCGTTGTTTTTCTCGTAATTTATTAAATAGAGAAATATTAAACAAAACTTTTTGTTTTAAAGAAGCAATTTAAAACCCACAAATAAGGATTTTAAAATCTAGTCTAAAGGGTGTTAAATTTCTAGATGAGGCACGCGTTAGGCTTTCTTATAATATGAAAAAAGTGACAATGTTGTTACTTAATTAAAAGACACAAGACACATTTTTAAGAGGTTTCTAGGTGCGAACCCTCCTTAAGAATCTTAACAAAAAGGGGTAGTTCTTACACAAGAAATGATTTTTATTGCATTATCAGTCACGTGTAAAAGATAAATATTTGTCTTAACAAAAATGTCGTTTAAATATTAATTTTTAAGGATATTTTTAATTACTTAATGATTTCTGAAAAACTAAAGATTTCAAGTCGAGATAAAGGTAAATTATACAGAAATTTTAAAGTAGAATATTAATATACACACCTGATAATGAACGTATCGGGGAGGGTGATTTTGACATGTGTCTCAGATCTGAAAAGAAAAATAAAAAACAATAATTAATGAAAATTAAGAAAAAATCACGTATGTTTTACACAACAAATCCTATGCATACATATGTAAATTACTTAGTAAAAAACCTTGTTTAGTAAAAAATACACATTTATATTTATATGTATATTTTTATGCTCAGTTGGCCAGAAGGACCAAATGTTCAACCATTCATTATTATATTTATAGCTCCCCTGAGATGGTATCATCTTGGACAAAGACAAAACCATAAACACAACATTATATTTTCATATCTTAACACTCCCTGTTGCCCCCCCTAAAACCATATTCAACAGAAATTTAAGAAAAAAAGGACATAATTTTGCAACAAAATGTTTTAGCACAATACAAAAACATGCAGACATAAATATGTATTTAGATTATCATAGTGTTTATGGATGGATATTTTTGTAAGAGACTTGAATTATCAGGGGAAAAGCTGAATTTGTTTTCAAAGACGCTATTGATTATGTTACTAAAGTTTATACATATGAATATCTGTTTCTAGAAATGCAGATGTTAAAAGTTAATTTTTTTATAACTTTTGAGTAAAAATGATACCTGCATTTATAACTAAAAATCTTGTAAAAATTATCAGATTTATACTTCCTTAGTTTTTTAAAAGTTATTCTTAGTAATTACCTTAGTAAATAGTTCTTATACACACCTACAATTAAATTTAATTGCATGCAAGCATATAATGACTTTGTGGTCTTAAAACCAATGTTTTAGCCTTGAAAAAGGATCTTTAATTTTTATAAAAATTACCTAAAAATACTATTTTTTATTAAACACAAAAGCAGGACATATGCATCTCTCTTTTATTATAAAAAGAAATAAAGAAAATTTAAAGATTTTTTATGAGAAAAAATTTATGCTTTTCCTTTTTTTAAATTTCATACAGACACAAAAAAGGACATTAGATACACCTTTCCACAAACAGGTAACAAATTTCCCTAACACATTTAAAATAAAAAACACACACATAACAAAAATGTGCAATGTAAGCAAATGTTTATCAGTTTTTGATTTCAATTTGAAATTTGAATATTCATTGTCCTATTTTTTCTATTCAGAAAACAAAAAGGAAATTAAATAAATGATAACGAGAATCGGCATGATGCCCTTAAAATCTGTAAGCGTCTGTGATCTATTTCTTCTTATTGTTATAATATTTTATGTTAGAGAAATACAAATCTACATTACAATTGTAAGCGGCGGGATATTTGTAATTCTTCTTACTAGGAGAATCTAAGTTTCCAACTTCCAACAATTTGCATACAAATTTTACGGTGTTTTATTTTTAATGTAAATTTTTTAAAAAAAATTATAAATAAAACAACTACCGTCGGTAAATTATTGAAAAAGTAAATGTTGAATTTTTATAAATAAATACATAAAACACCTACATGTTTGATTTTGGTGTAATTGTTCAGGTACACTATCTTCATCAACATCTTCTTCATCACCATGTTTCAAGTGATGTACATAGTGATGAAGATGGTTACTATTTGTGTTCTCTTCATGACGATTTCGTTCCACTTCCTCGTTCTCTTCTAATATTTCCGTTTTTAAATAAGGTGACGAGTTATCCAATAATCTAGAATCATCTTTAGATGAATTTTGTGCTCCTGACACCGGAGATTTTTGATTATTCCAAAGCATTTGTTGTTGTACAACCATCATTGTGTATGTAGAATGTTATTTTTTGTATAATCTTTTAATGATAATTAACACCTTTTTGTTTTTCTTAACTTTTAGTTTCTAAGTGATTTACACAACACTTTTTAATTTGTTTTAATATTATTATAACTTTAAATAGTTTATGTTTTTGTTATAAAAATGTTAAATATTTTTTTTAATTTTTAATAACTTAAAAATAATTGGTATTGTTTGTAAGTATGTCTTGCTGTGTGCACAGTTAAAATGCAACTGAATCACACTTGCTTTTTAACGTAACTATCTTACTCGAACCACAATTTCAAATTTCTGCTAGTTTCTAATAATTTTTACTGTTTACTATCAATAGAAAAATACACTCATACATACATACAAATATTTATTAACAACATAATTTCTTTAGAGTGTATTTTTTGTAAGAAAATACCCAAAAACTACAACAATTTAGTGCAGCCTTATAAACATTGTCTGCTGCAACATACATTCATTCCCCTTACTCTCACTCTCCTTCTGCACAAATAATAAAAATGTTTATGTTTGTGTATGTGCCTTTACAGATCTGCATAATATATATTTCCGCTTCGAATGGGTTTGCATTTCGTGCTTGTACACATCCACGCATACAAATACGTGTGAATGTGTTTCATAAAGAATGACATTGTGTTACAATAAAACAAGCAATAATAAAAAACAACCCCCTTAAAAAAATATGCATCTTTACTCATTCCTCTCTTCCACACATTACAAACATTTTACTGATATGAACATGCGCTTATATTTGTAGTTTTTGCAGAACTCACAAGTTCGTAGGGGTAAAATGGCTTTCCACTTAATGTTGTATGAAAATACAATCCACATTTTTAAAGTCTAATAAGAGTAAGAACAATCCTAACTTGTATGTAAAAAGATGCAGAGTCCACAGTTTTCCTTGAGAAAATGCAAATATAAAGTTTTTCTCTAATCGTAAATATGAGTAAATATTTAGTACTTTATCTGTGAGTAAATGTTATTACCACAGCAATTGTTTTGTTTTTGTAAAAGAATTTCCATATTTTCAATTGTTCTTGTATTGTATTTGGATATGAATCGAAATACAATAAATGCAATATAACAACAAACTGTATATGTATTTTTTATTACATACGGTGTGTATTTAGACCAGGAATGGAAGATATTTGTTTGGAGATTATTACTTGTCATTTTTTATGATAAAAATTATTAAACTTTTGTGTACAGCAGTTGATGTAATGAAGAAATAATATAATTCAGAACAACTCCTTTTTCAGATAATAATGTATTATAAACAACAAAATGTTTTTATTTATATGTTTAATTAAAATGTTTAAGATAGCATTTTGTATATAAATAACACAGGAGAAAGAAAAAAGTTTGTTGCATGCTTCTTAATTGATTTAAATTCGTGGTGAACAAACAAATTTACGCTTGTGTGTGAAACAGTAATTGAATGAAATTTGATGAAATTGAGAGTGATCTACAGTCGATTGAGGCTTTAAAGTTGAGTGAGTAGATATTTAAAGTCTTTCTAGTATTAGTTATTATATATTTTCAAATATTCTTTCATACAAAAGTCCATTTCATTTTTGTTTAAACCTGAGACACCTAATCCATTCGAATGCGCAAAACTAATATTTTTTTGGACAGCACATATTAACATCATAAACACTCTAAAAATCATGATTACTTACTTTGTGTCCGACCTAATTAAAAGATCCGAAAGAGTTTAAGGTATATATAAGTTTATCATTATTTACAAAGGGTTAAATCCTTTTTAAAATTCAGTAAAAAATTAAAATTTAAGGAATTTTAAATACATAATATTAAGTAGTTGTGATTTTTCCAGCCTTGAAAAATGTTTGTCGTAGTGCTTTTATTAGCATACATATCGCATTGGTATGACATGTATATATGTTCGTATATATGCTTATTTCATATTTGCAATTGCATTGCGCATTTTCAAGCGATTTCTTTTAAATCGTTTATTTTTATAGCTTTAATGGGTGTGGCTTTTATGCATAAAAGAAAATTTTATGCAGTAAAAATATAATAAAAAGAATTTTGAAAACATGTTCATAACGTCGTATGTATATTCTTTCTTATAACGTTTATTTTTCTTCATCTTTGTTATACATAATGTAAATTTATCTTATATATAAATGTACAATATATGCATTATGCATGCATATATAAGCAAATGCATTTATGTGTATTTGTTTTACATATATATACATATACGTAGTAAAGATGCAGTGAGATGTAGGTGGTGGTGTATACCAAACCGTATGTCTTTCCTTGCATAAGTCGTCTGTAGTGTATAAGGACCAACAATGTATATATGTGTATATTTGTGGTTCTTTTTTGCAAATGATCCAACTATTGTTAGTATGCGGTATGTATTTTATAAGTTATAGACTTTTTATACTTACATACATGCATATGCGAGAATTTTCATTTATAATTAATGTAATTGGAGGTGGCAGTTTTATTAAAGTTTTTATTATATTTTAAGAGTTAAATAACTTGTAGTATTCATGACAGTGAAAAGTAAAAATTTCCTTATTTATCAGTTATCTTCCTGATTTCAATACTCATACATCCATAGTTTAGAAAAATAATTAGAATTATATATTTTTCACATCTGACTTACAATTACATGTACTATAAACAATTAAAACCTAAATATACAACATTACAAATGTTTATGTTTTAGAAGTCCATAAATTGTATCGATTTATTTCGAGGAACGTCATTAGCATAATAATTATGATCATTGTTCCCATTAACAGCATCACCTCGCTACCATTGCCGTAATATTCAGTTATCCATCCAGTTGACCTGACTGAATTCATTTTCCTTCTAATCCACCCACAACACATTTGGCGACTTACAATCATGTATGTGCAAAAGTGTGCTGTCCTTCTTCACACACTGTTGTTATAATTGCTTTTTTCTTTACTCGTTTTATAAAAGGACTTGTCGTTTGTTATGTGTATATATGTCTATGTATGTGTTTTAATACGCTTTTTAATGAACGTGTGTGGAGAGTGTGTGTTAATATTTAGTTCAATGATTGCGTTTGTTTAGTGTTGGGTGTTTTAATACCCTACATCACCAATAAACATTTCAAATCATTTTAGTCTGTACAAGTGCCATAACAATTTCAAATAAATTTATCTTTTTGAATCCGTTATTTGGGATATTGATCACTCATTTAAATATAAAATCATTTATCCTTTATCCCCACCATCAATGTAACGTATTATGTAGTCGAATTGATCAACCATAACATTTCCTTTTTTCTTATATTAGGCGATTGTAAATTGGATTGTGTTGTACATATTCTATATTTAGAGTTTTTAATTCTCCATATTCATTTCAAATAAAATTATGACTTTAATCGTGGTCAATGCTAGTCGGATTCTTTATTTGTTTCCTTTTTATCAAAGGTAAATACTACAGTGTAATGTGAATACTTTTCCTTATTTGTATGCATAATGTTATTTTATTGTTAACTAAAAATAATAAATAATAAGATAATTGAGATAAATGTACATCGAAATCTTTTATACATTGAGAATGATCTCATTCGTAGTATGAATTTAAAAAATAATTCTTAAAATATTGTGGTTCTACTTACGAACCACAATATTTTACTACACATAAAAAAGAAAATCTGAATCATTTTGATATAGAATTTTAGCAAAAATAAAAAACAAAATAATAATAATAATAATAAATAAATAAATAAAACTAAAAGTTAAGTAATGTAAATGTTGGAAATTATTTAATACTAAATTTTAATTTCTAATGTCAAAACAAATTTAATATACATGTATGTATGTATGTACTTATACAAGTTTTTCAGCCAATACATATTCCTTAACATTACCAATAGAATTGTATGTATCTAAAAGCCTATTTTTTCATTGAGAAATGTATGTATATTTCAAATGAAATGTGACAGACCCCTGTAAAAGGCAAATTTACATGTGCAACATAAATCTATACAATCACCCACCCATTGCATACATGTGAGTCCATCTTTCATAGACAAATGACAGTTTCGAAACAACTGCGTAAATTGTTTTTCTTTTCATTTTATTATGTTGTTTTATATTTGTTTGTATCGCTTTTAAGTATTTTGTACATTTCAATGACATTTGCAATCAAACTAATTTCAATACCCTTCTAAAACGGGTGAATAACTTTGTGGCAAATAGATACATATATGTATATACACATATTTTTGTAGTTGATTTGTATATAACAGTGTAATTGAATGTCTTTTAGCATCCTTTTCTTTATTTTCTTCTATTTACTTTTGTTGTCTGGTTTTATATCTAAAACTCCAGCACACCATGATGCTGATTAAAATTGTCAGAAAAAATATATACATATACTCTATTAATATAAATCGTTACCGGAAATGCATAAGGTCATTATTTTTTTGAATTTATTATAAGATTTGTAGATTTAGGTTTATATAAAAAATAAGGTTGACTGCCGTAATCGTTTTAAATATTGTTACCGATTAAAAACCGTTTAACATTGACTTTTTCGGATCGATAACGATAGATTCAAAATAAAAATCGCGATTAGAGGCATATGTATTTATATTCGACAATAATTATATGAGAGAAAAAGTAGTATCGTTCAGTTCAAGCCTACTTTCTTATAAGTGGTCGTCTTAGATGTGATAGAAGTTGTAAACCACAGCATTATCAAATCACTAAAATTGTATGGCTGGCACAGCGATAAATTTATTATAAATTAAACGACTTTGACGATTTTTAGATAGGTCCTTTAGTATTTATGGCTGCGTTATATAAATAGAGTAATGAGCTACTAAACAATTGGAGAACTAAGAATTGTAAACAAATGAGAAGTAACAACAATAAGAACAATAAAATCAATGATAAAAACATGAATGAATTTGTGTACGTATATATTAGGGGTTTCAGTAATTGGAAATACAAAAATTGTGAACATTTTAACAATAACAAAAAACCATAATAGGATTTATTGAAGGCCATCTCATTGAAACTGTTCAAAAGTGGACGTATTATCTGTATAATACTTAATATTCCAGAAATTTCAAATCCAATAAAAACAAAAATAGTGCTTTAGTTGGTCAAACCCGACTTGATCCTACATCACATAAGGACAGAATATTATTATGTAAAATATTGCACCGATTCAAGTTAAATACATGAGTTGACTTATATATAAATTTTATACATACGGTCTAAATGGTCCGATTGCAATGAAATTTGTAAACATTTTTAGATCTATAGATAAGATAATAAAAAGTGAATTATATGCATATTTAAAGGAGTTTAAGTCATTATTTCCCATCTAGGTATTACATTTGTGTAGGTCCATTGAAAAATAATGGACTGATCATGACCAACTTTAAAACGCGGGTAGTCCCACGCACATGTTTTGGCATTTTACGCTGCAAAACCCTCATTCTGGGAGAACGTTTGTGGGGGCTAAGAGAAATTATGAACCGATTCGAATGAAATTTGGAACATAAGTTTAAATCTACGTGTACTAAATTTAAATAAAGTATGCTAATATTTAAAGAATAATGCCTATTTCTTACTTGCGTGACACATTTATATGGAGGCTATAAGAAATAGTGGACCTATCATGATAGGCGAAATAATAAATCGATCAGAATGAAATTTGAAACAAAAGCTTAGATATGCATAAAATATATGTGTACTTAATTTCAATAAATATATTCATATTTAAGAGAGTTAAAAGAATTATTGCTCATTTGGGGAGAACTTTTGTATGGGGGTATGAGAAATAATGAACTGAAGTTGGTGACGGTCCAATTGACTAAGGGATGAACCCTTAGTCAAAATAATTGTCTGTGGCAAATATCAGTAAGATATCTACGTTTGTAAGGTTGCTAGGTTAACTATAAGACCGATTAGAATGAAATTTTGAAAGTAAGTTTAGGTCTATATAATAATTATTTGTGATCGATTTTAATAAATTATAATCCTAATTAAGAGATTTGTAGGCGTTATGGCCCATTCCGGGAGGATATTTCTATGGGGGCTATGGGGAATAATGATAAATTTCAATAGGCTTCGTCCTTAGGCTAAAATAATAATATTTACCTAATTTGACGATATCTTTTAAACTGCGACCTGTACTTTGCTAAATCCGCATAATTATCCATATAATAAAAGGCTTCTAAATTTCAAGGATAGAAGTGACAAGTGTAAAATATTGACGTTACATTGGTTTTGGAATGCTTCTATAGGTTAAAGGATACCTTAAATTTAACGTACAGAATGAATAAATGGCTGCTATTTATGCAGTTTTTGTTTAAAAATGTATGTTTCCACTGGATAAGTACTCGAAGCGAACCTTTAAGTACTGGTTTTAGGAATGTACTTTATTAATTTAATATTAACCCGGATTCCAATTCATTATTTTTTTATTTATTGAATACCCTATTTGGCATTAAAACCAAGTCAACGACTTGACATTTTGCTATGCACAAATTTAAAAGAAACATTTCAATAAATAGTGAGACAAATACTATATTTTATATTTTTTTCATTCAATTTATAACTGCACAAATACACTGTACAACATACATATTTCAAGAAGAAAAATCATCGTATGTAACATAACAATTAATTCTTTCCAAAGTCTGGTAGATTATTGTTTAATATGTAAGTATTTCAATGTTAAAATAGTGTATTTTAGTGTAGTTTCCTTGATTATTTGCCAAAAACAGATATTTTTGTTACGTTTTTATTAAATTTCTTAGACAAGAAACCTAAAATGTAAATAGGAAAAAAGGAAACCAAAACAAAAGTGAAGTAAAAATATTTAAAAGCAAAACGAATATATTTAGATGATGAAAAAGAAATATATAAATCAAGTTGTGTTAGAAAATTAATCAGCAACAAAAACAAAACTAACACCAACAACTATAACAACATATTTCCAATAACAATAGCAACGTTGGTAACCCTTAGATAGATTTATGTTTCCTTGTTCTGGCCAAGATTTGTTTTGCATTGAGTTCGTTAACTGAACTTTTTCCTCTTCTTTATTTTCTTTTAACTATACGTGAGTATGCATATGTACATGTGTGAGTATACATGTGTCATGGAGATTCGATTGAAAAAGGAGAGGGGATGGGGGTGGTAGAGAAAAGTTTGTTTGGATTTCTGAAGTAAAAAAGGAATTGTTAGTTGATATTTTGCATGAATGATTTGTTTATGAATTTAATTGAAAATATATGTTTAGTTGAGGAAAATATAAAGTTTTTCTATAAGATATTTACATGGATACACACATACAAACAGATTCATATGTACATACATACAAATATATTAATTATTTATGAAGGGTGGTTAGAATTGTCGAGAAAGAAAACTAAAGCTTTATGTAGTATTTGCTTAAGTTAGAAAAATGTTTGAAATAAAATATGCTAAAAATTGTGCATTAATTTATTTTGCAAGTGGCATGCAGAACAGAGGCGTGCTGAACAACTTTTAATCAATCATTCATTTTAGGGGTTACAATGTCAAATTAAAACTACATATATATTGCAAGATTTAAATTAATCTTAAATATTTGTTTAATATATAATTTGGTATACTTAACTCTAAATGAACATTATTTGATAAATTTAAATTTTTTGAATTTATAAAACCTCTATAGCTATACAGTCGAGCTGAAAAACTGTTTAAAAAATAAGATAATTCATAGAATAACATAAAAAGATTCTTTTATGTATTGTGAGAAAATTTTACAAAAAATACGTTGCATTTTTTGCGTTCTTTACCTTTTTAATAAAAAATCTGAACGGTTATTCTTTGGCAATATTGACAGTTACTTATTTAACATGTCAATAATACTCGTAGTCAATTTCTCTTGTATTATTTAAAAAAGGAATTTGTATTGTTAATAATCAAGAGAAAAAAGGAAACGATTTCTAAGGCAAAAAAATTTGTTTTATTTAAAATTTTTTATTACAATTCTTTTTAACAAAGAAAATAAACAAAAACTTTCTTATGATTCATTAAGCGTAGCGGTTTATCAAATTCTTAAAAAAGAAAGAAAAAATAATAGAAATGATTTACGCCTTAAAAAACATTATTGGAAAAACGTTATATTTTAGGTAAAAAAAAAAATTGCAAAGATTTTTTGGGGTAAAAGAAGTACATTATTATGTAATCAAAGAATTACACACTCACCCAAAATAAATAGATTTTTTTGGGTATAAAAAAATTGTATGTTTTTTTATAAAAAAATAGAATAGAATACAAGGGTAGTTTTTTTTTATTATTTGTTACACTGTGGCTAGATACACGATGATCGACCTCGTCATCCACAGCAGCAGTTATTATAAATCTACCCCTAAATAGTTTCTCTTATTCTTTTTCTGTCTAGTAAGCTGTCGACGATCGTTTGTAATCTTTTCTTATTCAAAAAATATCCTCTTAAAAATGACAATTACTTCTTATTCCTTTTTTTGGGAAAATTGCTTACCTTTGATTTTACTTTGGTTTATTATTTTTATTTTTGCTTAAAAATCTTTAGATTTTTGGGATTTTTTAATCATTAAAAAATGTCATTATGAAAAACTATAATAAATAATTATTTCTTTTTCATTAAAAATTGGTTTCTTTCAGTGTTGGCTGCAAAAATCGTGACAAAATAGGAAGTAAAGGCTGAATTTTTATTATTTTTTTTTTTTAGAAAAGTCCTTTTGTTTAAAATTTCTCCATTTCCGTTATACTGGTTGATATTTTGCTATTTCATTTTTGGGTTAGAAAACTAAAGTTTTTTAAGATAATTCAATAAGCAAGGGTTTAATTTAGAAAGGGAATTATTTTCATTGCATTGTTTTTTCTTTATTTATTTTTTAGGATTTCTTTGTGGGCAATGGAGTTAAATGCTACGGGTTTCTTTAAAAAGAGTTTGGTTGATTTTTGGCGCCAAGACTGATAATTTTAGAGTTTGGAATTTTTTCGCGCAAAAGATTGCTAACCAGGTGTGACGTTATGTGTGAATTTATAGGGCTCTAAAAATCATGATGTGTTTAATATGTAACGTATTTTTTAGAGAATAATAAGAATAAATAAAATTCCGAGCAATAAAAATAAAAAAAATAATATATTTATTAAAGAAAATTTGCTTTATATAATTAACCAAGTGTTCTCCTCTTTATAAACTAAAATTTTAATTATTTTTTTTTAAATTTTAGTATTTGTTTATATTACATAAAAAGAGCTAGAATAATAATAATAATAATAATAATAATAATAATCCACAGTTATTTCCCTTTTATTTATATACCACACTTTTCAATTTAAACATAAATATTTAATTTGTGTATAAGAAATTTACGCACTTTAAAATGCGATTAAAAAACATAAAATTTCATATAAAATATTTAGTATAACATAAATTTGATTGAAGTAAACTTCACCATCCCCAAAAAGTGCAAAAGCAATTCCATTGTTGGTTTCAAAATCAAACTTGGTTCACAATTATTTACCTTTATGTGGGTGCTATGTGTTATGGAGTTCAAATAATAAATGTTTAAATATTAATTTACAAGAGTGAGAACAAAATGTGCGTAAACGAAATCAAAGAAATTTACAAAAAAA